>JAAAKG020048086.1:0-18556 GCA_010014905.2 Druon quercuslanigerum
GTTTGTAAATTTTAAAGTGCCAGGATGTTTATTTTTCTGGAATCATAAAGTGCCAGGATGTTTTGTTTTCTCGAATTGAAAGTGCCAGGATGTTTATTTTTCGGGAATTTTAAAGTGCCAGGAAGTCTATTTTTCGGTAATTTTAAAGTGCCAAGATATTTAATCTTTGTAAATTTTAAAGTGCCAGGATGTTTATGTTCGGGAATCATAAAGTACCAGGATGTTTTGTTTTCTCGAATTTAAAGTGCCAGGATATTTATTTTGCGGGAATTTTAAAGTACCAAAATATTTATTGTTTGTAAATTTTAAAGTGCCAGGATGTTTATTTTTCGGAAATTTTAAAGTTCCACGATGTTTGTTTTTCCGGAATTTCAAAGTGCCAGGATGTTTATTCTTTGTAAATATTAAAGTGCCAGGATGTTTATTTTTCGGGAATTTTAAAGTGCCAGGATGTGTATTCTTTGTAAATATTGAAGTTCCAGTATGTTTATTTTTCGATAATTTTAAAGTGCTAGGATGTTTATTTTTCGGGAATTTTAAAGTGCCAGAATGTTTCGTTTACGCGAATTTAAAGTACCAGGATGTTTCCTTTTCGGTAATTTTAAAGTGTCAAGTTGTTTTTTTTTCGGAAATTTTAAATTGCCAGGATGTTTATTTTTCGGGAATTTTGAAGTTCCAGGATGTGTATTCTTTGTAAATATTGAAGTTCCAGCATGTTTATTTTTCGATAATTTTAAAGTGCTAGGATGTTTATTTTTCGGGAATTTTAAAGTGCCAGAATGTTTTTTTTCGGGAATCATAAAGTACCAGGATGTTTTGTTTTCGGTAATTTTAAAATGTCAAGTTGTTTTGTTTTCGGAAATTTTAAATTGCCAGGATGTTTTTTTTTTCAGGAATTTTAAAGTACCAGTTTGTTTTATTTTACGTAGCTTTAAAGTACTAGGATATTTATTTGACTGGATTTTTAATTTGTCCCATTGATTTTTTCAAATAAATCAGTACGCAATTTATTATTAATAATTACGCGACTGTAATTAATTTCTCATTAAAAGCAGAAAATTTTGTGGAAAGTTCACAGAAGCCAATTAGCAAAAGAATTATGGCATGCTTTTACAATGAGGTGTTAACCTTTCTGGCGAGACGTCTGGTCATTACCCTTTAGTATTTTAGTTGAAACAAAATGTAGTCACCCCATGGCCAAAAACTGCCCCTGTGGTGAAGAGGGTTTCGCACCCCTGCGGCGATCCTATTCTGCAAACATCACTTCAGGCATCACCAAAGAGAAAGTAAGGGTTCCTGTTAAATTTACGATCACTTTCAGTTACCAGACTACTGTGGAAAATTGTTCCTTGATTTAAAAAAATTATATTTCAATCGAATTTTTTCGTTGATATTGGGTCAAAAAAAATTGTATCTGATTCAATTAAATTCTTTATTTTGCCTTATTCATTTTATTTTCTGATTTATTTCTTGAATTAAATAAATTTATTGTACTATAAACCTTTATTATTTTAAATAAAGTAAAAAAATTTTCAAACTTAAGAATATTTTATAAACAATTCTGAAAATTTTCAATTCGGTCGTTAAAGTGCATTCCGAGATAAAAAAAGATAAAATTACCAAACATTCTTTACGAAAATAAAATTATTTTTAAAAATAAACATAACATTTAAGTTTCGCGAATGTTAATTATTAAATTAAAAATGTTACGGGCAAATTATATAATCTGGCAATATATATATAATACCTAGGTATTATATATAATGCCCATCAGAGTCTAGGTAAAGTGCGCGATACTCTCTATTAAACACAGTGCCTAGTAATTATATATAATGCCTAGACAAAGCGAAACAAAGTCCCTAATATATATTTTACATTTAAAAATTTCTATTTTCTTAAAATTTTCCTTCATTGTAGATTTTTTAAAAACACATGCTTAAATTTAGTTTTTAAAAAAAATCCACTCATGATTTTTTTTTAAATTTTTGATAAAAGACAGTTTAAAATATGCCCCAAAAGACCTTTAAATATAAAAAGGAATTTCTCTTAGTTTTTGAGAAATAATGAAAAATGCATGTAAAATTTGTTTTCTTCTATTTTTCAATTGTTTGCAGACAAATCAAAACTGATTTTTTAAATATGTGCTTCGTGCGTTTTTGGCGATAATTATAATTTTTGTGCGGTTTTTAAATATACAAATTGTGTATGATACATGAAATACTACTTTCTATTGATAAATAGATATTGATGTAAATTATTTGAAAAATTTATTATTTTCTTAGGAATTTTTGCTTAGAATTGAGTTTGGAATTCGGGTTTTACGAGTTTTTAACTTATTTTTAACGTTTCAGTTAGAGTAAGGTAATGATTATATGAAGTTGATAAAAATAATTGTTTAGAAAATTTAGTAGGTATAATTTTCAATAATATGGTCTTTGAATAATGCTAGAAAGTTGCTATTTTTTCTGAAATATTCAAAATATCGTCCACTGTTCGCAATTAGTGTTCGAAATTAAATCCGAAATAACAAATCTAATCGTTTAAACTAATTATTTCTAAAACTTTATTTTCCTATATTCATGCTAAATATTTCCATTTTTTAAATGAAATTTTTAACTTATAGTTCACTTTTTACTAAAAGTGAGGTAATAAATGATTAAAAATGTAAAAAGTGGACCAAAAGTTTAAAATTGAAAAAACGCAACTGTATAGCACAAATAAAGAAGATAGTTATAAAAGATAAAAATTTGGTTAAACAATTATTTTTTTAAAATTGCATCCATTATTACCTCACACTTATTGCAAAGTGGATGAAAAGTAGAAATTTATAGAAGAAGCAAAGTTTTGAAATAATAAGTGTTTATGCCATGTTTTTATAATTAGCGTGTCAACATCTGCTGAATTCTATAAGTATTCGCATGATACATAAGGCCTATGAATTTTATATAAAGCCTCAAGATTACATATAATGCCTAGGGATTGTATATAATGCCCAGGGATTATATAGAATGCCTAGAGATTTTATAGAATGCCTAGGAATTATATATAATGCCCAGGGATTATATAGAATGCCTAGGGATTATATATGATGCCCAGGAAATATATAGAATGCCTAGGAAATGTATATAATGCACAATCGATTACATACAATGCCTGAAGTAGCCAGGAATTATATTGAATGCCTAGGGATTATACATAAGGCCTATGAATTATATAGAATGCCTCGGGATTATATATAATGCCTAAGGATTTTATATAATGCCCAGGGATTATATAGAATGCCTAGGGATTATATAAAATGCCTATAGATTATATATAATGCCCAGTAATTATATAGAATGTCTAGGGATTATATATAATGCCCAGGGATTATATAGAAGGCCTAGGAAATGTATATAATGCATAATCGATTACATACAATGCCTCAAGTAGCCAGGCATTATATAAAATGCCCAGGGATTATATAGAATGCCTAGGGATTATATATAATGTCTAGGGATTATATAGAATGCCTAGGAAATGTATATAATGCATAATCGATTACGTACAATGCCTGAAGTGACCAGGCATTATATAGAATGCCTATGGATTCATTTTACCTTACTGCGGGAAGTTCTGTTCCAAAACCAACATTTCTTAGCCGGATTCGCTATTTCTTTCTTCAGATTTAAGTTCATTAAATTCTGAAGATTTCTCTTGAGCCGATTTTTAAATATGAAGTTTCTTGAAATTATTTTGAGCAACAAAATTCCAAAAAATAGAATTTTATATATTTTTGCTATCTGATATTTTCGAAAAGATACTTTACTACCTGAATTGTTGTAAACAAAAATGATAAACAAAACCGAATTTTTATGTATTTTAAAAAATAGAAGCAGGTCTTATCTTGATCTTCTTGTGGAAGTATGTGAAATTGATTTTTTATTATTAGAAAACGTTAAAATCAAATGTTTTATTCTTATAAACAATTATTATAAACTAATTTGTTAAATGAGAATTTTAGGATTTTAAACATTTGTTTTCCTAATCTTAATAATTTATTTTACATTGAAAAATGTAAATTTCAATTAAGACTAATTACTATTAAATAATATGTTAGTATTAAAAAACATTTTTAAAAAGACAATTAATACATTTTTAAACAAAAGTTTAAAAAATTTGAAAAAAAATAAATTGTCCTAGCTTTTTTAATCAAAGATTGTTTAATTTAAACTTTAAAAACTGAACTATATCGTTTAAAAATTTTTTTTTTAGGAATATATACATTTGAGATTAAAATTTTACTGATTGTGGTTAAAAAAAACTGTTTTTTCTGTTGAAAAATGGTACTTTAACGCTTTTCGTAAGAATTTGGTTATTTCTAGCAGAAATTATTAAACTTTACAAACATAATAAACTATTTAAAATATATAAGCACTTTGTTAAGATTTAACCCTATTGTTGAAAATTTTTGTAAACCTTTTTGTATTTTTTCGAATAATCAAAAATTAAAATTTTGATCACATAAAAAAAATCAAAAATTCCATTTTGCGGTCAAATTATGCAGATTCTAAAAAAATGAATGTACGAAAGTGGCTCAATCCAAAAAGGTATACAAATTCGTTAAAAATAATTTATTGTTAGTATGCGCAGTTATTTTTTTAATTATTAAAAAATGATTTAAAAAACAAAAGTTTAGAAAATCTACACGCGATAAACAATTTTTCAGCTCAGAAACGTCTACACATGTTCTAGAATATATTTTTGGAAAACACAGAAATTTTTTGTTTTATTCGTACACATTTTTATTATTATTATTATTAATTTTAGACGGTAATTTTTTTTGTCTACTGGTCTATATCAATATTATTAAAATATTGATAAATCTTAAGATTGTGAAAAAATGTCTCTATCTCCGCTGGGATCAAGATTTATCAATATTTTAATAATATTGATATAGACAAGTAGACAAACAAAATTAACATCTAAAATTAATAATAAAATATTTTCTGGTCAATAATCCTGAGATCAATAATTAAAATATGAATTCATTGTTATTATTATTCTACTTGACAGGTTTTTTATTCTTTTTTGTGCAAAGGTCCTCATTAAATATAATAATTAATTTCAAACGTTTAAAATTTTTAATTTTCAGTTATACTTTGGATTGAAAACACATTGATCATATTTATTCATATTTATTTTTTATTTTTATTTTATTTTATTTATTTTATTCATATTTATCTATGAGTAAAAGAAACAAAGAAAAAAAAGGAAAAAAAAAGAAAAGCTCGGAAAGGCCCAAAGAACTGATTTTTATCTTAAAAGAAATATCTATACATAAGATGTCTACGTTTTTAGATCCCTTGAAGCCGAAAAACAGGTTTTTACGAAAGCGTCCGCCTGTCTGTATGTCTGTCTGTTTCCACGATAATTTTAAAAAAAATTAATCTATGAGATTGCCCTTTGGTACACTCTTTAAGTGTCCTAAACTAAAGGTCAAGTTCGTTAGCCAGCCATTTTAGAAAAAAAATTTTAAAGTTAGCGCATTTTGGATATTTTTTAATCCACTTTTTTCACAATTTAAAAATTCTCTGTACGGATATTCAAAGTATTAAGATTATAATAACAACTTTTTCAGTTTTCTTTATAAAAAAAAAAGAAAATCCAGACTCCGATAGCGTAAAAAATTATGGAAAATCCAAAAATTACATTTTTGCAATAAAAAAAGTTTTTTTTTAATGCGCTTTGCTTTAAACGAGACAATTACACTCCGTACATTATAATACCAATTTATATGATGCATTGTGATAATATACATTTATGGAAATGACATACAATTTAAGGAAAAGATTCGAGCGCAAGGCACGAGATACGTGAAGGAATTTTTTTTTTTTTAAGCCAAAGGAGTTTTAACAAAAGAGAATTCACAATCACGAAATTACTGCTGTCGATTCTTTCACCTTTAGTTTTAAAACGTATGTGCACAGCTGTGGAGTTTGAAAAAAAAATTATTTGGGTTTAAAAAAACGGATACCCGTTGAAAAATGATATTTTAGCGTTTTTTAAAAATAAAAAATCGGTTAATTTAGGCAAAACTCTTTAGACTTTAAAAATAAAATTAACCATCTTAATTTTTTTAATTTTTATCAACTCTAACTAATACTGTTCTTATTTTTCTTTTATATTATTTAGGATTCAAAATTTTTTGTTGGTAAATGCATCTTTCTAGGTTAGTAATTTACTATTTTTTCAAAGATTTAATTATCTAGGTAAAAAATTATGTGTGTGCTTTAAAATTGGCCTATTTGTTCAAAAACTTAAACATTTCGTTAAAAATTAAAATATTTGTCGAAAATTTAACTAAATCGTTAAAAAATTGTCTTTTTGTTGCTAAAAATATCAACTTTTCCGGTATAAAACTTATCTCTGTTGGTTGAAAAAAAAATTTTTCTTTAAAAAAATTATATTTTAGCGTTAATAATTAAAATTCTACTAGTTTCAACAAAACTAGTCAGAAGTTAAAAATAAAATTATCTTTTTTAATTTTAAAAACTATAATAAACTATAAAAGAAGTTATCATTGCGGAAAATACAACTATTTACTTGAAAACTTAAATATTTTATTAAAAATTGTTATTAAAAGTCGGGTTTCAAAAAAAAAACGTAATAATTCATTTAATTTTAAAGATCTATAACTAAAAATTCGATTTTTTCTACGTCCGAAAGTTATCAATTCTAAGCATTTTATTACAATGCCAAACACTTAATCTATCTGTTTTGTTGCCTTTGTGAATCCTTAAATAAAAAGAACTTTTAAGAAATAAAAAAATTCATTTGTTATGCAAAAATTCAAACAAAAGCAAAAAATAAATAAATATTCTAATTTAAAAATACCTTTTGCTTTCATCATGATTTTCTACAAATGGTATGTTTCGAATACAAAATGTGCCTTTTTTATAACTCGAACTACTTTTAACTTGGTGTTCCGCTCTAAAAATATTTTAATAGTAACCACATAAAATAATAATTTTATTAATTTTGAAGAATTTTAATTTTATATTATTTTTAATAGAATAGCTAATTTTTTATTTTAATGTTTAAAACTTAACAGTTGCTAATAACATTTTATTTTAAAATTTTAATCATGTCCAAACCTCTAAATTGTTGAAGGATTAAAATTTGAGATTTTCAATTTCGAGAAATTGAACTGAATTTTTTTTTAATTTCAGAGGTTTTTAATTTAAGCATTTATAATTTCATCAAAATAAAACACAAGCCAGTTAGAATCAGAGAAATTTTAATTATGATTTTTTCTTATATTAATTTCTTAAACTTTATTAATTCTTGCTTGAAAAGTGAATAAATGCAAAAATATTTCTTTTACCTCTAGATGAGAAAAAATTAATTTTTAAACGATTCGTTAATTCAGCTTTTAACTGCCGAGATTATTCAATAAAGGATCAATTTCCTTTGGTAATGATGTAATTTTCGAAGGAGAAAGGATCTGGATGCCATAAAATAAGGGAAGCTTTCTAATTTTAAGTACCGACTAAGGAGAGAGGAGAGCGAGCGAACTGGTAAAGATGGGCGTTTTAAGTAAAGCGCTCATTTCAGAAACAAACCACTGCAAGATGAAAATCCTTGGGGATAAGGGTAAGTCTAATTATCCGGCAGACACTCTTTCTGACCCGCACTTAACAACCCCTTTCCGCCAAACTTTTTAATTACTCGCCCTACTGCTTTTCTAATTCGCGACTTGAAATTAGTCGTTCACACCCCCTTTTTCCCTAAAGAACACTAAATTATTCAATCTCTTTTTAGAGCTTATCCATAATAAAATTTTAGTTAAAATAGTTAAAATAGAAATAAAGGAGAAGTAGTTTATAGGAACCAGATGATCGTAAATCTCAAGCACCCCTCACACTATTACTCAGTTATATCTGTTTTTTTTTAGCCTCTCCTGTACCATCCGATATTATCCCATCCGATCTTATATTATTGTTACTTCCCTTCTTCGTACTCTTTTAACTTTCCGCACATGCTCTATTAACCTTCTCCATCCCGAATTTTTTAACTTCACCTTTTTACTTTCCACTTATCGACTACGTTCTTTTGTTTTTATTCTTCTCTGCATTCTCCTACTACCGATACTCTTCTCAAATGCATTTCTTTTCTCATCTTCAACTCTCTTTGAAATTCGCCTACTTCCATTATCCGGCTTCTCCTTCCCTCGATTACCGCACTTTCCCCTACGATCTTTGCTAAACCCACTTCCACCTCTCATCCTACCTCACTTCCCCACTTTTGACTTCCAGCCTTATCCTCTTTTTCATTCTTCTTTCTTGCTTTTGTTCCAGCCTTAACTGCCTTTTTCACTCAACTTCTTTAACAATTCTTAACAAATCTAACAATTCTTAACTTCTTTTAATAATTTTACTTGTTCAGCCTGTCTTTTACTACCTGCTTCCTTCCCTTACTACTACTTTTCTAGTCCCTAACCATCATTATACAAACTCTTTTCTACGTTACCTCACCTCATCTCTATCCTAATCCCAATGCTTATCCTTTTCTACTTTTGTTCCAGCCTTAACTTCCTTTTTCAGGTATCCGATAAGCCTCGTCACTCATCTCACTTTTTCTCCCCGTCTTCGACTACCTTGTCACTTCTCTAACAATCCAGTTTCTATTCCATAACCCTATTACACTGCTTATTTTTTACCTCGCCTTACTTGACGAATCTCTCCTAATCCCATTGCTCCTCCTTTTCTTAATTTTGTTCCATACTGAACTTCCTTTTTTAATTAACCCATATGCCTCGTCACCCATCATCTTACTTCTTCACCCCCTCTTCTCGCACCTTCTTCCTTCTCTTACTACTACTTTTTAAGTCCCTAAACATTATTATACTAACTCCTTTCTATCGTTCCTCACCTTATCTCTCTCTTTTAATGCCAATAATATAATTTCTTCCTTTTGTTCCACCCATAACTTCCTTTTTCACCTATCTGATACGCCTCCTTACTCATCTTCTCACTTTTTCTCCTCGTCTTCGACTACCTTCTCCCTTTCCTTAGTAACCAGTTTCTATGCCCGAAACCTTATTACACTATCTATTTTTTACCTCGACTCACTTTACGAATGTCTCCTAATCCCATTGCTCTTCCTTTTCTTAATTTTGTTCTAGACTTAACTTCATTTTTTACTTAACCCATACGCCTCCTCATCCATCATATCACTTGTTCTTCCCATTTTTGACTATCGTCCCCTTTCTCTTACTACTATTTTTCTAATTCATAATTACTTTTACGCTACCTCTCTTCATTTACAACTTATCACCCTCGCCTAAACCCATTGTCCCTTCTTTTCTTACTTTTGTTTCAGCCTTAACTTCCTTTTTCACTTATCCGATATACCTTCTCACCCCTCATTTACTTCATCCCACCGCCTTTGACTACCTTCTCCCTTCTCTTACAACCCTTTTCGGGCGCTCCCTTTTAATTTTATAGTCTCCCATTCTTACCCCTGCTTTTCCTAATCTTGAATCCACTAATATTTTAATCCACATTCGCTAATATACAAACCATCCACTACATATCTTTTCCACCTATACTTACCTTAATCCCCCTATTATTAGATCATTTAGGCTTTCTTAATTACCAAGTTACTTTCCCTTCTTATCCTCTACTCTTCTATCCCTCCTCTAGTTCCCCATTTCAATTCTATTACCCATTTTCTACTACCCCTCTCCTACTATCCGCTCTCCTGTTTTATTACCCTCTTCTGCTTCCTCATCTTCTATTCTACTTGCCCTCTTCTTCCTCCCCTTCCCATATTCACCCCTCCCTTCCTTCTCATGCTACCATTCTTCTGATACCCTGCTTGTAAATAAATCTCTTTGGTTGAAAATTAATTTTGTAACTGCAAATTTTGTTTTTCTATTAATAATTGTATTTTTTATCAACTATTAAAAATGTATGTAATTAGCCCAAAGTTCAAATTTACCGGGAAAAAATCAATTTTTTGGTTGAAAATATAATTTTTTGTTGATTTGGTCAAGACTTTATATATTTTATTGACTTTAACTGTTTTATATTTTTATTTGATATATTCTTCTGTTGAAATTATCAACTATTTTATTTTTCGTTAAGAATTAATATCTTTTTACTAAAAATCAATGGAAGTCGTTCATTGGTAAAAGATTTTTCATTCTAGTTGGAAATTTATTTCTTTGGTTAAAAATGTAACTATTTTGTTCCAAATTCGTATATTTCGCTAAAAGTTCTTTCATTTTGTTGTTTAAATTTTTTTAGGATTTAAAAACCCATCTCTTTAGTAGCAAATTTCGCTATTTTTTTTTTAAATTAGCCTTTTTTGTCGAAAATTAGTTCTTTTGTTTCGTACTTTTTTCTTTGTATATAATTAGAAAATATAAACCAAAAATTCAATTAATCCATTTTTTAAATTAAGTTATACTTTTTCAGTAATAAATGTGGGGATTCAGTTGCACATTTTTGTATTTTGTTAAAGATTTCTCTTATTTAGTATTAAATTATTGTTCTTCCTTGAATATTTACCTTTTTGTTTTAAAATTTGTTTTTTTTTTGTTAGTAACTAACTTTTTTAACTTAAATTTCCAATATTTCATTTTTTATTAGAAATTAATATTCTACTATACTTTGTTAAAAATTCAGGAATTTTCTTTAAAAATTATTTTTTTTGTTGCTTAATTCGACAATTTATCGGATAAGGTTAAAAAAATCAGAAAAAATACAGCTATTTTTTAAAGAATATTATTGGTTGTTGACTTTACCTTTTTTTAGTTTTACTGTAAATCTGTAAATATTCTTGTAAATAAGAATTAAAAAACAATACTTTTTTTTTAGAAAATTCATCTTCTTGCCTGAAAATTTTTCTTTTTTGTTTGAATTTTTTTGTGTTATTGTTGTTGTTGTTGAAGATTGAATAGTTTTTAATTTCTGTGATTCGTTAAAAAATGTTATTTTTTAGTAGAAAATCAATCTTCCTTATTGAAAATTTATCTTTTTAGTCAAACCTTTTTTTTTAATTGAAATTTTCAAGATAAAATTTCAACTATTTTAATGTTTATTTTAAATTTAACTTTTTCAGCAGGAAATTCTTTGTTAAGAATTAAAATATTTTGATGCAAGATCATCTATTGTGTTCCTTAATTCGATATTTTTTTATATAAGAGAAATTTCGCTTCTGTTTGAGATATGAACTATTAAATTTTTAATAAGGGATTGACCTCCTTTGGTTAAAAATTAATGTAGCTTGCTAAAAATTGTACGGTTGAAGATTTTTAAATTTAACGAAATTTTAACGATTTTACTTTTTATATAAAATGTAAAAATGTATTTAAATATAAACATATGTTTTAGGCGTATTAAAAATTTCTTTTCGAAAGTCTCATTGTCTAAAAAGATAAATTTTTTGCAATTGCCCTTAAAAAATTCTCACAAAAATTGAAAAGCGCATTCAATAAAGGGAAGTTTTTAATTTTCGACATAAAATGTAATCCTAGAGAGCAGACTGATTTTATTTGTCTCCCATGGGAGCATAAAGCAAAAGCCAGACTCTCTGGTTGGCGTATTTACTTCTGTATGTATAATTGCCGAAGTTGCAGCAATATTTCAACGTTTGTAGCGTGTGAACGACGATAAAATATGCGCAATCCTATTTTCCTGAAAATCTCGTGAAACATTCTCCGAGTGAAAAGGACGGCAAAAGGGGAACAAATTTATGTGTTGCATGTAACAAGAGTACACAGGAGTATCAATCAGGAATGTGTTTATTTTAATAAACAGACGCTTACTATCCTTTTAAGTGCCAAAGAATTTTTAACTAAAATGAAAAATCTTCATTTAAAAAAAAAAATAATTAATTTTTATTCAAAGAGCTTCGTTTTTTCTGAAACTAAATCATTTTTCACCCTCCGTTTGGCACATGGGTTCAGACAGACTTTTTGTAATTTATATTTGGTTTTTAATACACTTCTGACTGAGCTAACAATTACATTCACTTTCCATCCTCTCAATTTCACTCACCACTACTTTCCTTCCGACACTGCCTTAACCCTCATTAACACTACTTTCCACCTCTCTGTTCCTTTACTTCTCCTTTATCTACTTTTCCTCTCCTCAACTCTCTTATATTTATTCTCCATGCTTCCCCCCGCACTCCACCCCTTCAATTATCTCAATTCTGCCTCCTTTATAACTCTACCTCTAACAATCTTCACATCTCTTACTTCTCCTATTTTATACCTCTCACTTTGCGCACTAATCCTTTTTCTACTTTCCCTCCACTTCCAGCCTTCTCTAACACTCACTGTTTCCACTTTGCTATACACACTTTTTCTACTTCCTAACCCCTCACATTCAAAACTTCTAATCTTATCACATTTCACATATCCAATCCCATCAATTCCCTCACTTCTCGAGCATGTACTTCCCCTTATTCCTATCCCACATTTTTCTGCTTCTGCTTCCTAACCTTTCCTTAAATCTTCTTCATCTACTTCTGCTCTCCTTAATTGTCCTTCTTTTATTCCCTACGTCTCGCGTCGCCTTACTCTCTCAGCTCCTTATCTTCTCTCACTTCTCCGTTTAACTTAAATAAAAAGTCTTTACTTAAAATAAATAAATTTTTATTCAAACAGCTTTATCTTCTTCTAAAATAGAATCATTTTTCACCCTTTGTTTGGTAAATCGGTTCAGACAAACATTTTGTGATTTATATTTTGTTCTTAGTACACTTCTGAGTGAGCTAACAGTTATACTCACTTCTTATTGTTTCGCTTTCACTCAATTCCACTACTTTTCTTCTGACACTTTTGTAACCCTCATTAACACTACATTCCACCTCTCTTTTTCATTACTTCTCCTTCATCTACTTTCCCTCTCCTCAAGTCGCTTATATTTATTCTCCATACATCTTCTTGCACTATATCCCGTCAGTTATCTTAATTCTTCCTCCTCTGCAACTCAACATCTGACAGTTTTCACATCCCTCACTTCTTCTATTGTATACCCCTCACTTTGCTAACTAATCCTTTTTCTACTTTCCCTCCACTTCCAGCCTTCACTAACACTCACTGTTACCACTTCGCTAGCACACACTTTTTCTACTTCCCAACCCCGCACTTTCGACACATCCAATCTTATCACATTCCACACATCCAATCTTATAAATTTCCTAACCTATATAGCATGCACTTTTCCTTATTCCTCTCTCATATTTCTCCTAGTTTTTCTCCCTAACCTTCCCTTAGTATATCTTTATCTACTTCTGCTATCCTGCATTGTCCGACATTCATTTCCTAAGCCTCGCACCGCCTTACTGTCTTAACCCCTTATCTTCTTTCACTTCTCCGTTTGGCACATGGGTTCAAACAGACCTTTTGTGAATTATATTTTGTTTTTAATACCCTTCTGACTGAGCAAATAGCTTGAAGCTAGCTTACTTTTTCTAAAATTTATTAAGCTATCATTTGAAAATAATTGAAAGGATTTGTGTCATTTAAGGAAAATTACACACACTTCCCATCCTCTAACTTTCACTAACTTCCACTACTTTCCTTCCGACACAGTCGTAACCCTCATTAACACTACATTCCACCTCTCTTTCCCGTTACTTCTTCTTTATCTACTTTTCCTCTCATCAATTCTCTTATATTTATTCTCCATACATCCCCCCACACTCTACTTCTTAAGTTATCTTAATTCTGCCTCCTCTGCAACTCTACCTCTAAAAGTCTTCACATCCCTCACTTCTCCTATTTTATACCCCTCACTTTGCTCACTAATCCTTTTTCTACTTTTCCTCCACTCACATCCTTCACTAACACACACTTCTTCTACTTCCCAACCCCTCACATTCGACACATCCAATTTTATCACATTCCACACATAAATTCCCCTACTTCTATAGCATGTACTTCCCCTTATTTCTCTCTCATATTTTTTCTACTTGTGCTTCCTAATCTTCTCTTACTTCTTTTTCATCTACTTCTGCCCTCCTAAATTGTCCTACTTTATTTTCCTACGCCTCGCTCTGCCCTACTCTCTCAACATTTCACTTCTCTTACTTATTTGTCCTCTGCATCCCAACCCTTTACAATTTTTATATTCTAGACTTCTACTTTCTGCTTTCATATTTTTCTCACTTCTCCCTTCCCTTTTTCTCTTTTCTCTACTTTCCCTACGCTCACATTTCTCAGTTACACTCTCTTCTCCCACTCTTCATTCTCTCTTATCGCACATTTCTAATCCCATCACTTACCTTATTTCCACATCCTCTTATTGGCTTAATACCATTCACTTTCTCTTTTTAACCTTCCCCTAATTCTCCTTTATCTACTTCCCCTCTTCTAAATTTTTCTACTTTTATTCCCCATGCATCCCACATCCTTACTTTCTCATCAGCTTCACTCCTCACACTTCTTCTTCCTCTGAATCCAAACCTCTCACTTTCTTCATATCCATCACTTCTCCTAAGTTCTACTTTATCACTTTTCTTACTTCTCCTTTTTCCATTTCCCTAACCCTCAGAATCCTAACTGGTACTGATTTCTTCTACTTCCAACCACCTCAAGTCACACGCTTTTAATCCCATCACTTCCCTGATTTTTTTCATCCTTTACGTCCCCTAATTTCACTTCCATACTTCTACTTCTTTTCCTCGCCTTTCCTATACATATTCCAATTAGTGGGTTTGTTAAAAGAGCTGAATTGTGAAAAAAATTAATAGTTGATATTTTAACGAAAACAAATTTTAATTTTAAGTCAAGAACAGTCGAAGTTAAACAAGAAAGATGAATTTACAATAAAACATTTGACTTATCAACGAAAGGGGATACTTATAAAGGACTCATAAAGTTTTAAAGGCGTTTTTCTCAAAACTACTTTTTCAAAGTCCGTGTTCACTGACATGTAAAAACTACTTGACCGATTTATTTCAAACTTCATACACATTTTCTATATATAAATTACCTCCCCCAACGTTTAGTTAATTTTTTTTTGTACACTAAGGGGGTTTCCCCACCCACAAAATGGCGGAATTTTTTGTGGAAAATAGCTGTTAACACTTTAGATGGCCAACAAAAAATTTGTAATGAAAAAAAATCATTTTAATGCTTTTTGGTTTCAGATAATTTCCTACCGAGATATAGTGAACACCGCAAATTGCTTTTTTTTCTAAGACGTTCTGGGGCAAGCTCTGTCACCGGCTTGTTTTTAAATATTTCCGCATGAAAAAATTACAAAATATTGCTAAAATTATGCTTAAAAATGTACAAAAGTTTTAAGTAAATTTGCTTAATCCATTCTTTTAACGAAAATTCGCAAATAAAGTGTTTTTTTACGATTTAACCCTTAATCCCCCCCCTCCCACCAACTATAAGACACATTTTGAATAAACAGTGGAATAGTTAAATTTTCGGTTAAAAAAATATTATTTAACAAAAAAAAAACAAATTTAAACTAAACACTTTAATTTTAAAGTAAATATTTCCTTTTTTAACGTAAAACGTAAATTTTGAAAGACAAATATTTATTTTATAATAAAAAGATCAAATTTCCAGCAATAAACTTAATTTTCTACCATAAGAGAGAATTTTTTAATATAAGAAAGGAATATTAAACGAAATAGTTGAATTTTTGACTAAAATAGTTCAGTTTAGAATGCAAATAAAAATATTTAAAATTCTATTTAAAAAAATTAATCTTTAACAAAAAAAGACGAGTTTTTGACTAAATAATTTTATCCTCATTTAAAAAAATTAGTTTTTACCGAGAATTTAATTTGACCAAAAAGACAATCTTTCTATTAAATACATGAAATTCTAACCAGATAATTAAACTTTCAACTAAAAGAGATAAACTGGTATCAAAAATATGGAATAAATCAAATTTAGCAGCAAGATTAATTTACAATAAAAATCATGAATTTTTAACTAATAAAATTAAACTAAAAAAAAGCATTTGTAATAAAATTATTACACTTTCAACTAAAGTGATAAATTTTGAACTAAAATTAAAAATATTCAACCAAATAAATGAATTTTTAATAAAATTTTCACATATTTCAAGAATTAAAATAAATTTTATCAAAAATATATTAAGTCGATTTTCATATTTTAAAAAGCATCTAAATTCAACACAAAAAAACGGTTTTGTGACAAAACACTTGAATTTTGAAATAAATGCGTGGTTTTTTACCAAACAAAATTTTTACCGAAAAATGCGAATTTTCAAATAAATGCGTGAATTTGGAAGAAAATAGTTGAACTTTCAACGAAAAAAGTAAAATTTACCATAAAATTGGGATAGGTACAATTTATGTTGAAAAAATTAATTTAAAAAAAAAATTTATTAATGTTGTGGAATTTTCTGCGAAATAGACCGATTTCTAACCAAAAAGTTTCATCCAAAATATAAAATAAAAAAGTTATTGTTCTAGCCCATATATATATTTTTATTTTCAATAAAAAACCTTATTAGAAAATACGAAAAAAATTGATTTTTCACAAAGTATATAAATTTTGAAGCAAATAGTTGAATTCTTGACTTTAAAAAATTACAACAAATAACGGATTTGTAAAAATTTTTTTTGTAATAGTAGCCGATGGGCTTCTAACCAAAAAATTTACATTTCTATTTTAAGGTTCGAATTTTCAACCAACTACGTAAGTTTTTTATCAAATACTTTATTTTTAACCAAGATACTTCTTCTTTAAAAAATACTACTTTTTAACAGAATCAAAATTTTTTTAATTTAATTGCTGAATTTTTAAATGAAAAAGCTAAATTTACACAAAAAATAGGTTAGTCTAATTTCCAGTTAAAAGAATGAACTTTCAGATCAAAAAATCTATTTTGAATCAAACTACTTTTAACCAAAATCAAGAATCTCTACCCATAAAAATAAATTATTATTCAAAAGAGTTAATTTATAACAAAAAACATTCAGCAAGATTGTTTAATTTACCAACAAAGAAATAAATTATTTACGATATTTGTTTCATTGTACAAGAAAAAATAAGATTTATCAAAAAACTGTTAAATTTTAAAACAATAAAATTGTTTCGTAATAATATTGCGAATTTCCTACAAAGAAAATTAATTTTTAATTAAGTAGTTAAAATACTAACCTATCGTATGGGTTTTCTACATGGACGATTAATTTCTACGGAAGAAGACGAATTTTTGATGAAAATACTTGTATTACCTGAATTATTCTTAAATACTGCCATTAAAAATGGATAACGCTTTATTAAAAAAATCAAACTTTTTGTTATTATTTTTACTAATCTCGGATGACCTGAATCTTTGAGTCAAAGTATAATTATGTCAAATATTCACTGATTTTTAATCATAGAAATAAAAAAAATGGTTTTGATTAAAATTTAAATATAAAAACACAATTTCTTGGTATTATTAATTGATTAAGTCTTTCGATTGTGGTAATTTTTATACTCAAAATTATTCTGCAAAGATTTGTAAAAAAATCCTGAATTTAAACAAATTCTAGCAAAAAAGACGAATTTTCAACAAAAAAATAAAAAATATATAGTAGGTTCAATGTTCTTGTTTGTAGCTAAAAAGTCTATTGATTTGGTAAATTGTATTTACACACCCAAAAATTTATTGATAAATCTATTAGGTTTTCATTTAAGTTATAAAACACTAAAAAAAGTGATATAAAACATTATTGTAAATAAATTTAAATAGTTTTCCTATCTTAGAAAGATGAGAGTCTTTTGAAGAAAGAAAAATATAATGTAAAAAAATGTATTACATTAAACTAATTAAATTGTTATTTAAAACATTTGAATCAATAAAGAAGATCTTCACAATTTAATTTGTGTTACGCCAAATACAATAAAATTAATCAATTTACTCGAAAAATTTTTTATTAATTTTATTCCCCGGGAAGAAGTTTAAAGGTATTTTTAAAAAATAAGTGAGTAAATTGTTGAAATAATGACACTTTTTACAAAATAGTGGATAAATATTATAATTACTAGAAAAAAGTATCAAGTAGTGTTTAAGTGAGGCCCCTTTCAGAAATATACAAACAATAAGCAGAATGGATAAAAAATTTGAGATCGAATAAATTCTACTGGAAAAACCTGAAAGACATTCGGAATTAATTAAAAAAACGAATAATAGAGACTATCTGGAGTGAAATATTATTCCATTATAATATTACTTGAGTTTATATAACGATCCACCCTCGAAAAGTTTTGAACATTATACAGCAATTTAAAATTCTAAAGCCCACTGTGTGAACTTTTATCGAAGGATAAAGAGGAAATCCTCTGGAGAGATATCTCTCAGCTAAGGAAGTTCCTTTTTTCTTCGACCTACCTTTCGTAGTGCCGATCGAATTCACGAGGATATCGCCGAAAAACTTTGAACCAACGGCAAACACCGAAGGTGGCACCCTTCACCTTCCACCATCCAACCAACTGGAAATCGAGGGGCATTTCACTCCGAGAATCATTGATTCTCACTAATCGGCGTCGATTCAGAATCGACGCCGGTTAAACAAA
>JAAAKG020048097.1:0-18555 GCA_010014905.2 Druon quercuslanigerum
ACAAATTTAATACTCGTATATTATGCGAACAAGACGAATATTCAGAGAAAACTAAAGATCGCTTCTTTTTCATTCCTTGACTATTAACTAAATGGTAATAAAAAATCCGATAGGGAATTTTTAGGACTCTCCTATTTGTCGATTGCTAAAAAAAGGATACTTTTTTCAAACATGGGGCGAATGCGAAGAAAGAAGAGGAAGAAAAGAAAATTCGGGGAACCATCGTTTCTCTAATCTGTTGTAAAATTCCCCATTAAATCCCCGAAGGTCGCCTGCAGGTGTCTCGCCAAATCTCCGACGCCACCAGGAGGTTCTCCATCAAATGTTGAATAGAAATTTTGCAGATTTGGGTCCCCTCAATGGGTTTAAGACAATTGGAATCACATCGTTGGAAGTGGCAAAGATCTTCTCCTAAAAGTGTTCAAAAAGAACGAGATCATTAGCAAAGGAACGTTTCTTTACAAAATCGAGCAAAAAAAAATTTATCATCAGAAATGAGGAAAGTGCATTACTTTATTTAGATCCGTCACTTACAAAAGCTGACCAAGAGACGGCTCGTTCACTCTTTGGCGGCCACAGGGAAGGAGCCTCGGGCTATTCTCAACTTAAAAAATCCTTCAGTACATCAGAACCGCGTTTTAGTGCGCGAGTGACAATGAACTATATTGCACAACATTATACATTCCAATTGAAAATGGTTCAGGGAATCCCTGACTGTTTACAATTCGATTTCTCCGCTTTAGTTTCAAGGCTATATGCAGTCAACTCTCGAACCTGGAACTAAACCGAGAGTTAAGTGTAGTTTAAATAAACGCAGTAAACTTTCGGGATCTCGAAGCTGCTCAGGTTCGCGGCACTTTTGAGCAGCTCGAGAGTTTTGATTACTAGATTTAAAATACTTTTTAAACCCATTGAGATTAGACTCTTATTATTTTTAGTTTGCTTTATTACATGTGCTTTAGGAGTTTTTGAAACAAGTAAATACTTTTTTATAGATACACAATCAATTTGTGGCAGGCTTACTTACAGTTTGTTACAAAACGATGTTTGCTGCAAAAAGAATCTTTCTGCGACAAATTAAAATTCTTTTCTTATTAAATTCAAGAGGAAATTCCATTCGTGTCAAGAAAAATCCTTTCGATACATAAGGATATTTCTCTGAGTGAACGTCGATTTTACCAAGTTTATCAAGTTTAGAGAAAAAGAATGTTTGATGTAAAATAATAGACAAACTCTTCTGTTGGTTCTTTGTAGATCTTTAAAGGCCTACGCTGAAGATTTTCAAGGATAGTAAATAAAGCTTTGCGGTTTAATTTAAAAATAAAAATTGTACAAAACAGTGTATTGTCTTAATATTATTTTACTACCTTAATTTAGATTATCATTTTTGTCAATAATGTGATAATGTCTAGTATATAACGCAAGTACAACACACATGCGAAATCTTTTCATTGCCAGCCCTAGAAGTTTTTTTTAAAAGCAGTTCTGTATTTTTAGAAAAATGAAATGTTTAATTTTCATGCTGCACTTTATATTGATAATATTATTTAATTCTGTTCGTAAGTAGAATATTATATAATACCTAACTAATCATACATTAAAATATCTTACATCCAACTTCGAAACAGGTGAAACATATGTTATCATCACAGCTGGTTTTTCACAAATTTTTTCGTAAAAATTTGTTATAAACATTGCAATTTAAATTTTATGTGTAACGAACAATCTAATGTTACTAAAATTTGTTTCAACATATGTTGCAATTTCAGTAACACGTGTTAGAAAAAATTTCAGTTCAAGCTGTAATAATTCGCTTACAAATCCTTATCACATTATGAGCGAAATTTTTGTCAAAATATATTTTAAAACATTTCAATTCAATCTTCAAGTTAACGAAAAAATTGACATTTTTTACAACATATGTTACAATTTTTGGAACACATGTTTACTCGGCCCCTTGAGATTGTGCAAAAGAGGTCAACGGAAAGTAAAGATGCGCAAAAGAGTGATAGGGCAAATTATTTTGCACAGTGAAATTATACGGCATTTGCGCCTGCGCATCAGAGTTCAGTGGCGCAGATCGCGGCGCATCAGAGTTTAATGACGTAGAAAGTCACATAGTACTTAAATTTGTAAAGCAGACTTCAAGGACACATATGGCTGCGCAGTAAAGTTACACTCCACTTACAGCTGCGCATTATAGTCGCATGACACTTAAAGATGCGCAGTATAATCATAGGGCGCTTATGACTGCGCAGTATAGTTCCAACTGCTTACAGATGGCTGGGTATTAATGTTAAAGATTCTTATGGGTGCACTATTATGTTAGGTTTACTTGTAAATAAGGAAACAGGGGCGTAGCTACCGCCGTATCAGCCGTAATAATTATACGCCCCTCCGAAGTTTTTGTGTCATGAATTTTGTTTATTTTCCTAAAAAGGGGCCCCAAGCAATTTTGATACAAGGCCTCCTCAGGGCTAGCCATGTAAGTGGAAGGAACGTTCCGAGGCTGGAATGCAACCGGAAACAAAAATGAAGCAAACCGGTCCAGAAATTAACCATCATCTACGTGTACAGTACAATTTTGAAATTTTTTATTTTTACGCCAAGTTCGTGTTCTGTGCAACAAAATTAAGCAAATGGAAAACGAAAACTTTATTTTTAATTGAAAAAAAATCCCACACGTGCATGATGCAGTGACAGCAAGTGACAACGATAAATGACAGTCAACAATTCGCCACTTACACACTTTTTATACGAGTTTGTGCCATCTGAGATAGGCAGAAAAATTCATGTCCAAAAATTTCACCATTTTCTCAAACACAGTTGACCAAGCCTGCAGTGTTATCCCTGAATCAGTTGGTGATTTCAATTTCAAATTACTTTTTGGTGACTTCAGCGTCACCTAACTTTGGAACTTATGGTCCTACAACATCGACTCCAGGAGAGAAGTTATGGGAAATGATGTCCCAAACATTTTATGCTCTGATAAATTTTCACAGAAACCCACTGTTTTCGAGAAAAACAAAATCCAAAAACTTTTTGAGTTTTGACCATGTTCCGCAAGGGAAAGGATGATGCAAGGGGAGGCATGAATCCCAAGCGATACATGCAAAAAAAATGAATCGGAAATTTTTTTCGCTAAATTCGACAGATTGACTGTACTACATCAGGAAAACGTTAGTTCATTAATTTGGTCAAAAATTGTAAATAAAACAAAATATACTTTCTCTTCATTTCCAGCTTCTCGAAATCAAAGAAAGTGTAAATTTAAATAAATTAATAGAATGCTAAAAATTACAAGAATTTAAAAATTAAAAGTAAAAAGTTTGATGATTTTATTTTAGATTCTTAAAAATATGACATAATTGATAAATGAGGTTATGTAGATATTATATTGAATTAATGTTCCCTGTGCTGATTTTAAAATTAAAAAAAAATGGTTTTGTAGTAGAAAATTAATATGCCTTTTTTATGATGAAAAAATGTAACCAAACAAATTAATTATTAGGTGAAAGTTTCATTTAGAAATGGAGACAGAAAAAACATTCTGCTTTATTTTTGTGGTTAGTATTAAGAACGGGAAAATAGAGAGATACAGTGCCGGGACAAAATAAAAATTAAAGGATACAATAATTAACATAGCATTTTCTACTTAATAGTTAATAATAACGAACAACATTGGTGATATGTAAGAATATGATTAAAACATTAAAAATTAAATTAGAGAATCTAAAATGATATTATCTAATGCTTTGCGCTGGCTGCGCAGATACGAGAATTCGAATTTCGGACGCACGTGTTTCAAAAAGTATATTTCCTATAAATTTCACCTAAAAATTACAAAAATGGGAAAAGGCTATTTGCAACTTTTTCGTAGGGAAAAAAGGGAGCACAGTTAAATTAAAAAATTATTTGAAAAGTTTTCACGTCTATCCATTATGAAGAGATCAACTTTTATCAATGTTCCAAAACATAATCCTTGACTGTCCTTAATCTTATTTGAAATAGTAGATACTATGAGAGGTAAACATTTTGCACTATTAATAATTTTTCATTTTAATCTAAAAATTGCGAAAGGGAACAAAAAGAATTGCGCTAGTGGAGCGCGTACATTTGTGTCGCCTTTTAACAAAATCCTATGTCTTATTTCTTGCAGAATCGATTGATCCGCCAGAAATAGAAATACCCGGTGGAAGCATGCCATTAGCAGAAAGCTTGCTACATTTTCCTGTGGGTCAAATACTGAAAATAAATGGAGATCTTTATGTGATCGGACAAGATCGTAGCATCAGTCGCTTTTTAAGACCAGATGGCGTTACGACTTCCTCTAGGAAAAGGAGGCGAAGCTCCCCTCTCGAAGGTCCAAGCTCTAACAATGAAATTGACCATTAAAGGAACTTAAATAATCAATTTTCTAAATAATTTAATTGTTAAAAACAAATCTGTTACATGAGTTTGGTATTAGTGAATAGGAAACAAATTTTTCTCGATTATAATTTCTGCGATTCAATATTTAAGAGTCACTTCCGTATCAAACCACTTAACTCGAGGACTGTCAAAAATTAGCCTTGGCTTTAAAAGGTGATAAGGTCTTCTAAAATATAGTTCAAGTAATATCTTTTTGAGTTGAAGCAGGCCGGAACTATTTCCAATATTAAATAAATTTGATTTGTAAAGAAGAATCCACGAGACTAAAAAAAATTGATTCTAAATCAGTAGTAATTAAAGATAGTAGTCCATGAAGGCCTCAGCCACAAATTTGCTAGTGAGGAAACAATTCAATAGCTCAATGTCGTCTAAAACTTTCATTTAAAATTAGCGCGTTCGTTAATTTTCAATTGCAAACTTTGAAATCGTTTAATAATGCAGTTTAAATTTGGTTATCCGAATACAGACCATTGTACAATCTTTGAAGTTTAAGTTTGAAATTGTCTGATTGCTAAGTTTTTAATTTAAAATTGTTCAGATATAAAGATTTTATTTTCAAAATTAATAAATTAGTAAATTTTTCATTATAAATGTTTAAATTTTAAACGGTTAGACTAAGTAGATTTTAACAAATATAAACACTACAATTTCTACAAAGTAACGTCTCCATGAACATGGCAAAGCCAAAACTAAGGATTGAAATTCCAGACTTAAAAATTTTAAATTCGACGATTGGAAATTTTAATGAACAACAATTAAAAAAATTAATTAATTACCCTGGTCGAAAAAATAAAATCATTGCTTTAAATTTAAATAATCGTTCACGTATTTAAAAATTTTTTGATAGTTTAGTAAGTACTTTAGATTGGAAATTGAATTTGGAAACTTCTATTTTGAAGATAAATAAGTGAATATCAAGAGAATATAATGTAAAATTATCTAAATTGGAGCATTTACAATTTTACTATTACAATATTACTATTGGAGTATTTACAAAGTTAATAAATATTTACAATATTTAATTTTTAAAATATTTAAAAAAATATTAAAACAATATTTATTAGCACACATAATTTTTTTACAGAAGCACACCTAATACAGCATGAAATTCAATTCATGTATAAGACTGGAGATAAACTGATCCGTAAAACTGAATCAGGCTTGAAGCAGGTCGGAATAGGTGAAGAAAGGTCAATGTATGAAATAGAAGCTTTTGCAAGAGGTAATCAAAAATATTAAATGTAATTAAAAACAAATATTGGAGATTTCTGATTAGAACGACTAGTGTTTCCCCTAAGAACAGAGTGTTTTACGCCCTTGCTTTAAAAATAAATATTTTACACGAAGTAAAGTGCCTAGTGATACTAAATTAATGCATATCATTATACTTGATCATAAATAATGACTATACTTTTCTTACACGATCAGGCACACGAGTACATATTCGTCCTATTAATGGTGATATATTGCTGCGTAAGAGTTTAGAGACGGGGGTAAATTATCTGCCTTTTGCAAAATATGTGGAGGGAAGGTGGATCAGGGTGGATTCTCTTTCATAAGATGTTCGTTCGAGTCCAGCAGGTAACGTAAATACTAAAATACAATCTAAAACTAATATATTATAGATCTGCGCCTCAAGCGTCCACATTTAAAAAATAAAAATTAGTTTGGGGCTTAGTTTATATCGGGTATATATCGGGTTGCGTATTGAGGGTCCCTATACCAAGAGCTTCTGCTAAATATGGTTAAAATAATTAATAAACAGGCGAGTAAATTTGTCCAGGGATGGTCCTGCAGGAATAAAATCTAAATAGAGGCGTAACAACCGTTCCGAAACCTAAATGGCACCTGGGTGAGGTGTCTTAAACAGTGTCTTTGGTATAACGGGCCACCTTTTAAAGTTCAGTTCAAAACAATCGAACGTACAGGGCTTCCGACAATGGGTCGGACAACAATGCCGACTACCCTAGAGTTGGGGAAGATAATCAAGACGGAGCCAATGGGTTGAAAAAATCTCAATATTTTTGAGTGTACGGATCAACTAAGGGACGAACTGCTGGAGTGCTGTGACACCAATATGGTCCCTGAACGAAAAGGTTACATGGCGCAAATGCATGCTCTGTTAAGCTAGAAACGTTCAGAGCTCTCGCATTTTTCGCATGAACAACTTTGAAACCGTGCGGAGGAACTTCGAAAAATGGGTAATATTAGCGGAGCGTCTGCTCAACCGTAGACAGAACAAGCCGACAACAGAAAAGGAAATGCAAAATTTAGACTAACCGAGAGCAGGCATCCAATTGAGGAAGAGCGGTGCTCCAGGACACGGAGAAACATAAATATTCAGGTTTCTCTCATGTCTAAAAATCTGGCTTAACTGGCTAGAGAGCTTTGTTAAGATTTTCCCGAAGAGTCTGACCTCTGGACTATCAATTGCGTTCTGTATAATCTTTTGGCAAGAAACAAAGTATCTGCAACAAACATACTTGCCGTACCGATAGTACTCTAGTAATTTGGAGTAGTTTCATGAGCAAATGACGAGCTCAGATATCTTGATATTCCGCGACTCTACATCTCATGCTGCCAAACGTGGTCGTGGAATACTGGATCTTGAATACCTTCATCACGGAGGAGGCTGCTGAAACACTCGGCCCTGACTTCAATATCAGAGGTTAGCAAGATACGTCAAATCTGATCTATTTCGATAAAAAAAACCCAGATTAAGAAAGCACAGGAGAAAAACATCTGTAAGAAGCTCCTCGACAATTAAATGTTCGGCATCTTCTACAAAAATATGAAGAATCAGTCTATGTCGCACAGGCTAATGTTTTCTTTCCTTAAATCACCTAGATTGAAGTCGGGCACGGAGGGTTTCATTTTTGCATGCCAAAACGGTGCCATTTCCACTTTATTATACCGTCGCCACATTTTGAGTCAAGCCGTTCCCGATGATAGCTGCAGAGCGTGTCATGAACACCACGATCCCTTTACACACACTATCTAGTTGTCCAACTCGGGCGGGAATGACATTCATCCGACTGGCACACTGTGGCACTAAAAGTACTTTATTAACACCTCTGCCACTCTTATGGAAGTAGCCTTAACATCGCTTAGGTAAACGCCTTTAGGGAAATCAAGCCAATTGTCGAGAATGAGAAGTGCTTAGTTCTCCTTGACTTTGAGAAGCGAACAATGTTCGTTAACGAAGTTTCCGCAATAGTTGACAAAAACATCATAGCCAAAAAGAATAAAAAGAAAGAGAGGTCTAGAGACATTATAAGGGAGTTGCGACGATTGTACCCGAAATATTCTGTTAAACTAATCGTCCTTATCATTGGCGCTTTTGGTTGTCCAAAGCTTTCACTGTTTAATAGCCTGATAAGCACCCTGGTGTGAAAACATGCTAAGATACTTGTGGGCAAAATGCAGATGGCGGTCCTCCTTGGTTCCTTCCGTGTTCTCAGAATGCACGAAAGTTTTGCCGGTTGATCGCATTCAGTCCGTTACAGGTAGTAAATACCTATTTTATGGTCATAAGATATAGTTACAGCTGAAACTTTACCGCGATTTCGCTGGGAGCCGGTGCAGTTTTTCAGATTAGCACCTGCTTCCGTCGAAAACCCGTGGTTGTACATATGACAAACTTTTAACTATACAGAAATCACGTGTTAATATTAAACTTTTTTTAAATCATTAAGATTTAATTGCTTCGAAGAAATATCTAATTATGGGATGTAGTAAAATAATGCTAAAAATATATTTTGCACCACTAGTGTAGACTAATTTATTCAGTGTTTTTTAATTACACGCCTAATTATGGTAAAAATAATAAACTTATTAATTTTTTTTTACAGAATCGATGTGGTGGCACTATCATTAAATTTTACGATGAAATATTTACATAATTGGTATAAATAATATATTGACAAAGCTCCTCCCTAGGTTTTTTTTTACATAAGTGGGGTTTTCCGGTAGGGTTGCACTGAAGCACAACCGCATGGAGATGCAGGCAAATGCGGGGGCTTGTAAAAGTAAAGCTGTTAAATAAATGGTATTTTTTCTATTTCTACGTTGATTTATTTCGAAATCTTTCCATTCGTCTGACTCCAAGTTTATTCGACGGCTTGTCTCAAAATATTTCATCATGAGTTTGTCTTCGAACCGCTGAAGTTTAGCTCCGCCTCATAAGCAGGACTTCACAGATACACAATTTTTTCTTGCGTTTATGGTTATGGCTAGAGAGTGGATAAGGATTTTAATTTTAAATCAGAAAAAGTTTAAATTGATAAAAAAAAGAGTTTTGAACAAAATAGTTGAATCCATGACCAAAATAGATGAGTATTGAATTACGCAGTTCCATTTTTAACAACAATAGACGACGTTTCAGCTAAGAAGAATCATTTTCTACAAAAAAAGACAAATTTCCAAACAGAAATATAACCTTTTAGAAGATGTAAAATCAGGTGCCTCAATACAATTTATTTTAAAAAATTTATTTTTTAACCGGTAATTTTACAAATGTTTGGAAATAATTATTTCAGTTTCTATCTTTTTCAAGTATGATACCATTTACTTTACCTTGAGTAATCCAAAAATCTTTTAATTTAAAATTTTACCATTTTAGATTTTTCTTTTCCAGATTACATGTTTCATTTAAAGAATTTATCATGTATTAAAATATTTAGAAGTTCTGCACAAATTTCTAAAATAATTTTAAGTTGGACAATAATTAAATAACTTCTAGATTTTTGAAAAGTTGAAAATAAAATTTATCAGCTTTTCAAGCTTGTTAAATCCAAACTTCAGAATGCAAAGCGTATTTTTCAACAAAGTTAAAAAAAAACTTTTAAAAAACATTCCTTGCATGCCCTTCAATTCTTAGATTCTTCAATTTAACGATTATGTTACTGAACTACTAAAACATGTATTACTTACCAAATGGGACAAATCTGGAAGTTTGAATTAAATTATGTATGCCGTGCACGTTGGTTTTTCTGTGACGGGATGAAATTATATCAGTACTTTCCTTTTTACTGGGCCCTAATAGGAGCCAAATAATTTGAAAAAAATAAACATAGGCCAAAGATTCCTAATCACTTTTTATTGTTTATAACCTTTATAATTATTATTACTTTGTGGTGGTTTTTCATCATGCCAAGTGTATCTGGTGTGCCGCAGTGCCAAAACTAGCCATACAATCAGGATACAATTTTTCAGTATTTTAAGTCCACAAGCACAAGAAATTGCGTCAAGATTCAGAAGGCAGGGTTCTGATATCTTCTAGATGTATTAGTAAAAGACCTTTTTAAACTTTTTAAACCGTAATTTATACTTAATCAATATATAAAGTGTGAATTGGAAGGAAACGTTATTTCTCAGGTAAGAATTTGAAACACTCCAAAGATATGAGAAGTTCTAGAATCTGGAAATCTAAAAATACGACCGAGAAAAGGGCTCATACTTTTGCGACGTTTAAATTTCGGAGTTAATGCGTGAGAACGCCCACAGGCCTACTACGCTCGTATGTGTGGTGCACGCCTATCTTTGGAGGACGTATCTTTGGAGTTCGAGTGTATCAATAATAACTTCCTTTCATAAAATATAATGCAGACTTACAATACTGAAAATGAGAGGGGTTTTTACGATTATAACTTTGTAACTAAAAACTCGGAAGAAATGTGTGTCAGATTGTCAATTAACTTTTTATAAACATATAAGCATAGGCAGCTGCTTTCTTAAGCCTTACATTTTTTATTTGACTTGTTAGGTTTTCTTAAAAATACGACGTGCATTGCGATCAGCTATTCCGACCATTTTCGATCGTTTGGTTACGGAAGCTTAATTCGGCTGTGAAAATAATTGTAACATAATAGTGAAAATAATTTAAATGTGGGAAATAATATTATAAATATTAATTATTACCATGAAACCAACGAATTCTACGCCAATGCCGAGAAGCCTACGAATATGGCTGAGTCAATGCAGGTTTTAGTTCAGGATGGAAATGTAATTTCAGAATTATTATTTTCTCTTAAATTTTTTCAAATTCTTATTAGTTTATGTACAAATCATTCTACATTTTATATTAGCCTAAATTCGTAACTTTATTACCAGATCATCACGAAATAATTATCTTATTCTAATGGCCATGTCCATTCAGATCAATTTGATATTGTTTTTTGGTGATTTTTAGGACTAAACAAAATGGCCGCCAGTTCTGGGCGCCGTTGTCATAACGACATAAAGTAAAAATGGTGTCTAACCGCATGCAAGTGACAACTACACTTAACAGGTGATATTTCCTGATATCATATTTCGTTATTTTTTAAACTTTTTATGAACACTGCACGATCAGAAACCATAAATGCTTGCATGTTAGCGAAAGTTCTTTAAGAACGTCAGCCATCTTTGTTTGACTTCATACATGATCCTGAATCAGGTCATTATGATCTCAAAAGTCGATCATTCCCTCTGGTCGATCAAAATGCTCTTGAATTGTGTATCACTTTTAAAACTTTTTTTTTACTGTGAATTAATATCTGAGGTATTTTCTTTGAGACGTCATTAACCCTACCGACAATTTTTTCATTACTTTGTGTCGTCATTCTTTTCTGTCTTCTGATAGAGGGTTCTGCCTTTTGCAGTGCACTCTAACCTAATAAAGACGACAGTATGAATCTTCAAACAAATTTAAGTAATGTTATAAGTATACAAGAAATCTTTCAGAATCTGAAAATCTTAAAACTGTCAATACTGCATTTTCCATCGAATTCACATAGAGAGTGCTAAGATTTTCTTAAAATTGCCGGGAGTGCGGAGATTTCCCAAATTTCTCACGACCGAGACTTTCCAGAACAAATTATATTCAGCTAAACTCAATGGCCAGCTCCACGCTTGGATCAATATTTCTAAGATTTTTAAGAGTTCTTCAAAGAGTGCTCCTAAGACTTCTAGCACGGCAATCTGAGACGTCGTAGTGTCTAGCCCCTCGGTTTGGTACGAAATCGAATTTACAACAATCGCCAGCTGCGGCAATTTTACTCGCCTTATTCATTTAATAGTCTATACCTTTATAGTAAAATAAATATCAAATTTTTTGAATAATTTTCTTTACGTCAACTCTGCTGAAAATTGCATTAACTGGGAGTATTTTGAATATCTTGATGTGTTAGATACCCTGCCCGAAATCTAGGTTATTTCGAGATACTTTCTAGTCTTACCTCGCCTAGCGAACGTCTAGGGTCATTTTATGGCGGTCGCCTTGTCTAGGGTTCGACTAGAGTTTAAATAGCTCCATCTAGTTAGGTTTTCCTGCGACCCTTTTGACTTTAACATTCATCTAGTTTTATCCAGAAAGGGATCAATTGTAGATGCGTCTCAATTCGCTTAAAAATCAGAAAGCGGGACTGACGGGCTTTTAAAAATGTCAATTTGCCCCGATCCGTGTCAATTATTTCTTTATACCTAGAAGGTTAAACGTAGCCTCGGCACATGTCAGTTCATGATTACATACGGTTATTACGATAAATTACCAAAAGTCAATCATTATAAATACTAACACATTTCTAGGTACCTTATTTTTCTTTGTCTTCGATAAATTTTCAGTCATAATCAGGTATGGACAAGACCGTGGGGTGGGTAAGGTAAACCCGCAGTACACGCGGACGAGAAACACGCATGCGTTACGAAACCTAGACCCACCTCGACTACAGTGTACATTGTACATTTCTAAAGACCCTCATAGTGTAGGACAAGCGACTGCAGCTGCTCATTACTGATTGGCTACCAACAAGAATTTAGACATCCACGTTTTGAGTATACACAGTCTAAACGAGCTCCGTGGCCTGCGCACACAGTCTGCTGTGGTCAGCTGTGGTCAAGGAAGTAGCACTTGTCGACGTAGCAATAAAATCTTTCATGCATTATTTGCAACAATCGAAGCGATTAATATGAGTATGAAAATAGAAGGCTCGCGTTATCATTCTTTTAGAAATGTAAAAATTGCGTTTAGGTAGCTCAGACAATTGGTAAATGGTGTTGTTTGTGAGCTAACTTCAAAATTGTGGTTTTTTCTTTATTTCAATTGGCACATCAAAAGGAAAAGTGTATCTTCGTAGTTCGAATATGCGGTGATGATTTATATCGGGAATAAGTCGAATAGATTTTAGGTATTCAAATCCACATCCATACTAGTCAGGAGAAGGAAGACGTATAGGATAAGCCATGGTTATGGCAGAATGAGACCTGAACCTAGACCTGACTAGACGAGACCTGGATCTGGACCTAGACTTGACAGGAGGAGCAAATTTTTTAGGGGAATGATATTCCGATGAAGAATAAGAAGGTCCGCAATGAGGAACACCAGGTATAAGTTCGCTGTTAGGTGAACATTCGAACTGCAAATTTATCTCTGCAGGGAGAAAAAAACCTCAGTTAGACACTTAAGATTCATTTTAGCGGAAATAAAAGCAATATGTCACTATTTTATATTTTCTAGTAACTCAAAGTAAACAAAAACCTAAAGAAACAGATATACTATAATGATTATTATATCTACCAATAGAATTATAGATGATCAGCAATGTCAAAATAAGAATATGGACGATATTCATTGTTCCCAATCAAAGGAAAACCGGATTAATTTATTAATTAAACAATTCTTTAACAGTGTGCCTAAGTGTTTCCTGGCAGTTTGTTACAGTGTGCATGCACTGCAGTTCTATTTAAAACAATTATCAAGATCAATCTTGTCCTTCTGAGACATTTGTTCTTTGTAAGCCTGCCACGAGGAAAATAATGATTTACCGAACTCGTTCAAATTTATATCGAAATTCACATAATCTTTTAGGTTTTAGGAGAATATTGTTTTTACATGTAATTAATTTTAAATTTCCAGATTCCAGTATTTCATAAGTTTTCAATATACAATTAATTTAACAAATGTCATAGGATTATAGAAGGATCTTAATAGCTTTTAAAGGATTTTAAAGATTGCATAAGATTTTGGGATTATAAATATTTCAACGAATTTCAAGGCTTTTCGTAATAGTTCAGATAAGGCCAACGAAGTTTGCTCCCGTATGTAATTAAATAGCACTGACGTAGAAATCTGATAAATTATAATCTATGCGTCATTTGCGTCGTAAAATTATCTGGTTTGCTAAATGTGAATTCATATTATTCATACAAAATAAAAGTTTAGATTACCTGAAATCAGATATTAGGCATTTAACACCACATGAAAATGAAAGGAGTCTGTGGCGAGGGTACACTTTATTTCCTCAAAATAATGAAGTAGTCCAGAAACGTGGAAACGTCATGCACGTTAAAATAAATTTCTCTTTTGTTGGAGAACCTTTGTTGGTCAAAACGGTCAAAGCGGAGGACATCTAAAAAATTGATTCTTTTATTATTTTCATGGGGAATAGTGGATATTAGTCTAATGTGATAATTATTAAACAATTCTTTAAAGCATAAGATTTTTTCTTTATGTAGGCAATTAAAAAAAAATTATTAGTGAATTTAAATTACGTCTGTATTTGTCAATTCAACCTTTTCTATTCCATCCCGTCGTTTATCTATCCACATCAGCCTTGTTTCATCTCTCTGTCCATCCTGTTTCATCTCCTTTTGTCTATATCATCCTATCCTTTATCTATTAACTTCAATATTTCTCTATCTCTCTGTCAATCTAAATTCCAGTATATCTTTTTGTACCTTTCTTTTCTTCCCTTATCATACAGTTATCAACATTTAAATTTCTGATACAATAAATATTTTAGGTTTCAATCGTGTACAAAACTACGAATTTTGCCGACGTTTCGTGAACATTGCAGTTTACTTCACTAGAGCTGACCTGAAACTAAGGTATCAGGTTTTGTTGTTCTTGAATATACTCTCTACGATACCTGTGATTGGTTAGAGCCCCCCACCATGGAGACAGGACGCACCTGATTGGCCAATCAAGTCTTATTTAAAAATCTGGGAATTAGGAAAGCCAAATCGGATTGGTAATACAACCATTGTCCCTGTTGATGTTATTAGGGTGCTTTAAGATTTCGATTGCTCCTCTGTGTTTACTTGCAAAAATATTGTGTGTTTTTGCGATGACGGTTGTTTTATTCAATAAAATGTTATGTCCTGTTTCGATATGATGTTCAGCTAGTGCTGATTGCATAAAATATTTTAGTCTGACTTTACTCCCATGTTCCTTTATACGTTGGCTCACCGCTCTCCCGGTTTCTCCAATATAGACTTTGCCGCAAGAACAAGGAATTTTATATACTCCTATATCACTGAGAGGCTCTTTTTTGTCTTTAAGGTTGTTCAGAAGTTATCCTATTTTTGCAGGTGGTTTAAATATGGTTTGGATGTTGTTTTTGTTGAGAATTATTCCTATTTGTTCTGTGACACCTTGGATGTAGGGTAGGAGGGTGGTTGTTTTTCTCTCCCTTTCTTTAATAGGTTATTTTGAATTGTTTTCTAAGGTGTATTTTCTTATTGCTTTATTAATTTTTTTGATTGTGTAATCGTTATGTATTAGAATTTGTTTATCGTTTTGTAATTCCTTTTGTAAATTACCTTCATCTGTTATGGAGATAGCTCTGTGTACACGGGAGTTGATGACCGGTTGTTTTTGAGATTGGTGATGGTGAGAGGAGGCATGTAGGTATCTGTTTTAATGGGTATTTTTTTTTAAAAACTTTATGTCCTAATGTATTTTTCGATTTTTTGTAAACTAGTACGTCCAAGAAAGGCAATTTTCCGTTTTGTTCAATTTTCATGGTGAATTGAATATTAGAATCTAGTTGATTGATGGAATCGAAAAACTCATTTAGTTCATTTAATCCATATGTCCAGATGACGAAAGTGTCGTCCACGTAACGGAACGAAACTTCCGGTTTAAGCTTGGATTCATTGAAGATTTTGGTTTCTAGATGTTTCATAAAAATATTGGCTATTACAGGTGAGATTGGAGATATCATCGCTGCTCTTGAGGTTTGTTCATAGAATTGGTTGTTGAAAGAGAATTAAGTATTATTGAGACAGTGCTCTATCGAAGGCATGAGCTCGGAGGGAAAGTTTGGACCTGAGTAACAGAGTTTCTTCTGAAAGAATTCAGTTTATTGGCGAGGAAGCGTGATTGCTTGTATGTAGGTGAGTTTACTGCGCTGACGATCGGCCTAAGCGGAATGTTGTTTTTGTGAATTTTTGGAAGTCCGTAAAGTCTTGGAGAAATGGAATTAGTTGATATTAATTTAGATTTTGTTTCTCTGTCAAGTTAATTGGTTTTTAGAAGGGTTTTTGTTTTACGTACTATTGCTTTTGTGGGGCTTTTTCTTGTTTTGTTAAGTTTGAGGAGGGCATTTAGGCTTGGCGTGAAATCTTGGCTGTCCTACGTCGTATGTCATTCCATTTTTCAGGTGGAAGTTTATAGATTGTGGATTTAAATTACTGATAATTTCTTATTTCGGGATTTTGGAGGAAGCTACTGCAAAATTGTGTCCTTTGGATAAGACTGTAATAATTGCATTGTTAAGATGATGGTCAGTGATGTTTTTTACTCTGTTATTTAGTGCTGTTTGCCTTACTGCAAATAATTTGTCAAATTTATTTTTTGTTTTTATGTTTGAAGATCTTTCATCCGTTGGGATTGGTCAAATGATATGCGGTCCAGTGTAGACCAAATGTTAAATCTGAGATTATTCGATAGGAAAAGATGAAGTTTTAATAGTTTTTTGGAGGTAGTGTGTAAGGCAGATTTGGTGTGCTGTATTCTTTCTTTTAAGAAAAGAAAACTTGTTTTATTCAAATTGGATTTGGATGTATTTAAGTTATTTTTCAATTGTAAGTATTTTGGGACGATTTCGTTGTCCCTGAATCGTCTTAAAAAAGCTAAAGATGCTGGTAGCTTACCTTGAGAAGTCCTGAGCTTACTAAAGGCGTTAGTTTTAGTAAGAAAACCCTGCCCGTAGAGTTATTTAATAATAGATTTAATGCTATTACGATAGTTCATTCTGATAAAAGAAATATTTTGGGTTTCAATTGATTACAAAACTACGAATTTTGCCGACGTTTCGTGAACATTGCAGTTCTCTTCTTCAGGGTTGACCTGTAACTGAGGTATCAGGTTACGTTGTTCTTATGTATACTTTCTTCGATGCCCGTTTCTCTATCACATCCTACTCTTTATCTATCTACGTCAATATTTTTCTATCTCTCTGTCAATCTAAATATGCGTCTATCTTGTTCAGTCTCCTCTTTTTCATTCCATCTCATCCTTTATCTATCCACAACAGGCAAAAGGTTTTTCCGCTAGGTGGCTGACTGGCTTATGAGGTATGGAAATAAAGTTAACGTGCGTACGTAGATAAGCATGAGCGTCGCGATTTCTTTGTGGTACGTGGTCAATAAGAAATTAATTTTCTAAATAAATTCCCTAACTTGTAATACTCTCTTGAGTAGGAAAAAAATCAAAAACACGTAATTATGCCAAATGATCTGTACAAATTCTTATAAGATTTAATAAAACAATTAACAATTTCTACCAAATTTATTATCAAGGTTCAATGTAATCCCCCAGCGATTAATACAGATACATATTAAAAATTTATTTTAAAGAGATAGAATTAAGTAAAGTATAAGATGAGAGTTCTCAGTTACGAAAGACAGAGAAAGAGATTAAGAAAAATTGAAATTCATAATTTAAAGTTATACTCAGGCATAGAAAAAGATAAGAATCCTCGGTCACGAATGATAGAGAAAGAGATAGAAAATGATTGAGATTGAGGATTGAGAGAGATAAAATTGTTTTATATTTTCCTCATCCCCGTTTAATGACGTATTTTAAAAAATATATTCAGGATTCAATTTAGAAGAAATCAAGAATTTGTTCGACAATTGGTTCCCCTCAGTAATTTCTTTTTCTATTACCTGTCCTCCACTTTTTAAAGCGGAGAATCGACATTTCCGTTGGGAAAAATAGTTCCAAAAGTCATGTTTAATTTTCAACGTAGATTAGCTAAGGTTTCAAAAAATTCTTGAATGTCCATTTTTCTTAGAATATTAATCCTCTTGGTCTAGATTTTAAATACTTCGTTAAAAAATTTTGTGAAAAATTGATCTTTTCATGTCTGAAATTCAACTTCTTGGTTGAAACCTGAAATTTCAGTTAAAAATCAGCTTGTTTGGATGAAATTTGAACCACTTTGTTCATTCATAAAAATCAGTAAAATTGTACCAAACTCTCATCCTCTCAATTCTTCTGGGAACGTGCTTCAAAATTTAAGAAAAGAACTTTACGCAACTTACGCAAGCCTCCTTGTCCTGTAGTAAATCACCATCGTTTGTACAAAAAAACCTAAATCTGAATTCTTTTGCTGACATTAATTCGTTTCCTTCACTTTTAGCAAAATAATTCCTGTTTCTATTTCTTCCCCAATAGTTTTAGATTTATAATTTAAATAGAGTTATTTCGACAATTGATATCAAATAATTTTTTAAATAGATAAATAATATACTTTGTTACGATTGGCCAAATGGAAGGTTTGCTCACTGCGAGTGTGAAGGCTTAGCCCTCATCCTTCTGCCAGGCTCCGTCTTGCGTTCGAATTTGTGCTCTGACTTCACACTTGTAGTGAACAAAACGCCGATTTGGCCATTCGTAACGAAGTATACTGTTTATGATTTAAAAATTATTGGTAATAATAATATTTACTAAATAAATAATTATTTATTTATCTATTTCTATATTTCGTTTTGCAGAATTAAGTTCACAGATGGAGATGGACTACCCCGACTTTGCTGTTTCCGCATTCTCTTACAGTCAACCATACTCGCATGTTCATGGTGGACCGGGACATATTAGTTCTTATCGAGAATCTTTTTCTTCTAATAGCGAATATTCTCCTAGTTATACGCATCTTGAAAAATATCCTATTCCTCGTCCGTACGAGGACGAAGCCGATAAAGATGCTAGTCCATCGAATGTCCATCAAGAGGCTGGTCCATCAAATGCCCATCAAGAGGCTGGTCCATCGCATGTCCATCAAGAGGCTGTTTCATCGAATGCCGATCAAGAGCCCGTTCGATCCAGTCTCGACCAATTAATTTCAATTGAAGACATTC
>JAAAKG020048108.1:0-18555 GCA_010014905.2 Druon quercuslanigerum
ATATATATAGATAGATATATAAATACTCACTTTTACGCCATAAATTGTGGAATTCAGATACTGATTGTTGTTCCGTAAGAAGTCCCCAACTGACTGTTCTTTCTCAGAATCCCGAAACGATCCCTAACTACATCTCGATTTTCCGATACCAAAATGATACAATACAAAATAGATACTTGAGTAGCTTTAGCTGATATAAATAAAAAATTGAGATTTTCTAATACAATAACGGGACAGTGCTAGATCTGCGCTTGATATGAATTTTCATAGGTTCAGCAGGGGTGGCAGGATCGGCCCCACTCAAATCCACGAATGTTAAATTAAGACATTGCCCCAGAAAATAGTGACGATCTTCAATAATTTTTAATTTCATACTTCACGTTATTAGGTTAACATTTCCTGCAAAGGCCAAAGGTAGAGATCATCATTCCATTGCTCATACATCAGTAATATTACATTCATATGTGTAAGCTTGCAGAAATTTGCAAGTTGGTATGCTTTTGGTTTCATTATCTATAAATGAGCAAGTAAAAATAAAGCAGAATAACCTTGATTGTTGAAGGAGAAGCAAGGATAATAATACTACAATTTTCGGAATATAATAATTATTGTTCTCCACAAATTAAAGATGACTTAACTGTATTTGATGTAGTAATATAGAGAATATCGCAACATTACATTATATGATTATCAGAGAAAATACCAAAGTTTTTCTCGAAACTGTTTGCTTTATTTTAGCTGTGAATCAAAGTGTCTGACACCGATTTTTATAGAACTGAGCTATGTTATATATGACACCATATACGAGATACTTAAATATATTTTTCGCTAAAAACAAATTAAGTGGTGAAAAACAACCCCGAACTTCACCACAAGAAATAGTTTTTTCAAGATATCTCTATTTCTTCGCAAATTTTGTTGTTGAACCAATTATAGATTCTTTATTATCGAATTTTTTCCAGCAAAAAATTGTAAGAATAATCGGATATTTATAGAAAGAATTTTATTCTGATGAAAATCAAATGATAAGTTTGATTTGTTTCAGGGTTTCGCAAAAAACAACATTTCAGGAGGGCAGACTATCTCTTAATAACACTTTTAATTTTACTATGAAAAATTATTTGTATATAAAGCCAAAGAAGTGTACTTACATATATGTTAACAATAAATAGTGCGTGTATTTTAAGACATGCGCAAATATAATGGTTTTGGCATTTTGGGGGTATATGAATAAAAAAAACCTTACGTTTTTTTCTGGAAACTGCTTTCTTTCTGTTAGCAGTTTTTTACTGCGATTCAAAAGAGCCCGATGAGTATAAGAAACTCTTTTTTCATTTTATTAAAAAGCGTAAAAAGTGGAATATTTCTTTGGAACTTTATATAAATATATGTATAATAGTTAATTTTCAAAAATAATTTGTATTTAAAAACGCGGACAAAGCTTGATATGAAAAGGCATTGTTAGTCAACATCTAGGATACACAAAGTCTTTTAACCAAGCATTTAAAGGACATTTAGAATAAAGACTACAATTAACCTTTTAATAATAATTTTATTATTTTCAGTCTCCACAATTTTATGAACGTTGACTGTTTAATGTTTGCACGTTTGTCAATGCAAAATAACACAAATAGATTTTCGAATTCCTGGTGTCAAAGACGCGCGAATTTTCTAAAATCCTTGAAAAAATTCTTATCTTTCTTCAATCCAATAATTTTCTATTATAAATGCCAATTTCTGGTATAAAGAGCAAACGCAACCATATTTTTTAGGAAAGCCGTGAGTTTAGTAAATTTTCAAATTACAAATACTACTTTGCGTCAAAAAAATGCTAACGTAACGCAACACGAATTGTACCAATCTTTGCATTATTTTTCTTCTATTGAATTATATTAAAATATCATGATTACAAACCAAAAATTAATTTTCTTTCGAAACTGAGTTCTTTCTTTTAATTCTATTTTAGTCAGTCGTAAAAGTTATATAATTTTTTTTCGACCTTTAATGTTTAGAAAATTAAAATAATTATCTTATGTGCTTATATCGTTCTTATATATATAGAGAATGTAAATAAAGTAATAACTTTCGTAAAAGATTATGCTAAGTTATCAATAATACAAAAACTGCTTCGTTAAAACCAAAACTGCTTACTCAACAAAATTCATAAGTATTTAGAAACATTCAGAAACTCTCACCCCACCCCCTGAAATGAATATAAATAGAGGGCAGAGCAAGTAATTGAACTCATTCCGCACTTATCAATCAGTTCATACATTTGAAAAGAGCACGTGAAAAAAGCCTCAGTAAACAAAACCTTTAACAGGGCATATTTTCACGACTGTTTTTTTTACTGTTTCAAAATAGATTCTTTAAATATGACGGGTGATGAAATAGTGATTTCGGGAATTTCGGGAAAATTCCCAAACAGTCAAAATGTAAAAATTTTTCAAGAAAATATATTAAATATGGTTGATTGCACCAAGAACGATGATCCACGATGGACACTGGGTAAGCCAAAGAGATAGACTTCCATGTTGGGTATTAAATAAGTTATGATTTTTGTAGTAATTTTTAACAATAATTTTAGTTACTTTGAAGTTACTATGTATTCGCTCATAAATATTATATGTACAAAAATACAAGATGAAATTTCTTCTCCAGTATAAGAAAATTAGCGGTTTTAAATCGTAAAATGCCTCTTTGAACATCCCGAAGAATATATGAAGCAATAAAAAAATGACCAGAAAAAATCTTTTGCGCAAAAAGAACCATACGCCCTGAATGAAAAGAAGTTAATTTTGTATGTTATTATGGGTTGACATATGCGCATTTTTAAACTGGTCCCAATCATCACTATTTATTAAAGCGATTTTTTTTGTTAAGAGTGTTTGGTTTTTTTGTCGTGAGGAGTTTTACTCATCGTTAATTTTTTTTATCATATTATATGCTGATTTTTTAATTTTTTGAAATGTTGATCGGTGTGTCCAAAGACGAATTTTAAGACCGGTCTTAATTAGCACAAATTATTTGGATGAGTGGGTCCTAATAGTTTGCTTAAAGATGAGCCCAGGCCCTGGAAAGTGGTTTAGATAATAAAATATGCTACTGCTGGCTAAGTTAATGATGACAATTTTTTTTCAATAGATTTTGGTTTTTACATTCTCATCAGAGGAGGTAATAGATTTTGTGTAATATTGGACCCGCCACCATCCCCCGTTTTGTCAAATTTTCACGTTTCGAGCTCCCCTGAATCCGAGAAACAAGTTTTTACAATGGGGTCTGTCTATATGTATGTACGTCTGTCTGTCTCTGTGGTTGCACGATAACTTTTGTAAAAATGAATCTACTAGATAAGGCTTTGTAACACTAGTTTAGTGTCCGAAACTAAAGGTCAAGTTCATTTGCCAGCCACTTTAGATACAAATTCAAAAAGTGAGGGCATTTTAAATATGTTTGAGACCATTTTTTTAAAATTCAAAAATTCTCTGTGCGGGTATTCATAGCATTCAGGAATACGAACAATTTATCCAAATAACATTTTTTTTACAAAACCAAAAATTACTAAAGTTATAGTATGTAAAAAAATCTAAAACACACGCGGAAGTTACAATAAAATGTTTAATAACAAAAGTTTTTATAAAGAATGTGCATTTTTTAACAACACAATGAAACTGCATGTGTTTTAATTCCATAGCATGTTATGAATTTTAATAATATACATGAATGGAAATAATACATAATTTAAAAGACAAACTCGAAAGCGTAGCACGAGATACGCGAGAATAATGTGTTCGTTAAAGCCGACGGAGGTGTATCAGAAGATAATTCACAATTAGCAAATTACTGTTCCCAATCCTTTGATATTCAGTTTTAAAAAGTGTGTGCATAAGTGTGGGGAATATACAAAGACCGAGCGCGCAGAGCGAGGTAAATATATTCATAGACTCAAATGATAAAATTCTATCATTTTCTCTTTATACGTCTTTCCTTCTGTCTGAGTGTATCTGTGAGTGGTGAACTGAATGTTTTAGCCATGCTAACTTTTCCAGTATTTGTAAAATCAAGTCAGCTTTGGACACAATTCTTCAGGGTACCAGAATCAAGGTCAAGTTGCCTTAAGTCATTTTTTAATTTGATGACAATCTAAATGTTAGATCAATTTCAAAATTATGCAATTTCATTACCGAGATCCGTAAATTTCAATCGTAATTTTTGGTAGATTACAACAAGGCTTATAAATGATCTCAACGATATTTTTCGATTGGGTACAAATTTAAAACGTTTGAACAAACGGAATCAAAGTGTATTGGTTAGAGTTTCCGTTTAGTTTTTTAATAAACTTATATTTTTAATAACATGATATTAAAATAATTACCTACTTCCTACATTCTGATTTACTTGCTTTATGATGTTTTATTTTCCTAAGAGCTCGAGTGTCGCAATATTAAAATGTAATCGTCAAAGCCGCGGTGGCATTGATAAACATCTTTAAAGACACAATAAACAACAATTGCGGCACCAATTAATGACTATAGTTCATCAGAGATTAAATTCAATGTTTTTTATTCAAGTTAAGATATGTATGCTATTTAAAGAAATATAGTCGAAATGCAAGCATTAAACGTATTTAATTGAAAAAAGGTTGGTATTTTCTTTTGCACGCGAATGCAGCAGAATCCTTGTACGAAAATTAAATTAAATTGAAACTTAGATAATTAGAAATTTGCGTTTTTATTAGAATTTGTAACGATGCTATTTTTTATAGTTATAAAACTGTAACGAACGTCACAATTTTTTTTTTGAAATCCGTTGTTCAGGAGACGTGGTTGCCTTGATATGTTTGAACAATTTCTTCCTCATAAAATGTTTGCGATCTATATTATTACACTCTTCTGTTCAATCTCAATCCATATGAACACTTTTGTATACATGTGTATCTTACATTGTTTCTCATCAATATTAATCCTTGATCAAAAAATAAATAATAGAATAGTAATAACATGCTTTTTAAGAAGAAAACATTATAATTTGAATTACCCGAAATTTTTTAAACCTACTAAAAATTTTCTAATTAACTTATCATTTTTGCAGGTCATCCAAAGATTCCAGAGAGTATAGGCAAACTGGAAGATATAAGAAAATTTGACGCCGTTTTATTTGGTGTTAATCATAAATTAGCAGATGTCATGGATCCTGTGCCTACGATATCATTGGAATGTGCATATGAAGCTATTGCTGATTCTGGAAACAATCCTCGGATAATGAAAGGAAAGAAACGTGCCGTTTTCGCAGGATGCAATTCATCGGAATCTGATCAATATGTTTCGGAAAATAAACGATTTAAAGTAATTTTTGTTTCATTTTAGAAAATTACGTTTATTACGCTTATGTTTACATTTTAAGCATTATTTTCAATTTTTAGAAAACTGGTTTTATTATAATCGGCTCTGCGAGGACTATGATTGCGAACCGTATATCTTTTTTTCTGGGTGTCAGTGGACCAAGTCTTGCTATTAAAAATCTTTGTATAGGAAGTTCTACAGCTTTAGAAGAAGCATATAAACTGAATAAAAGTGGGTTAGTGGATAGTGAAATTGTTTTCGCTGGAAATACTGCTCTTCGCCCGGAAATTTCATTGCAAATGTTTGATTTAGGTGAAAGGATTACTTTTAAAGTGGGAGATTTTATGCTAAGCTGAAAACATTTATGACTTTCTTTTCTTTTATTAATTATATCTATGGAATATGTATTTTAGGCCTCTTATCTCCCGATGGTATAACTCGGTCTTTTGACGATGCACCAAACGGACATACTCGAAGTGAAGCTGTTGTAGTTTTATATCTGCAAAGAGCTCGTGATGTAAAACGAATTTATGCAGAGATAAAGGGCTTGCGTTCAATGAATGGACCTTCATATGAGCAAAATTCTGCCTTGTATCCAACCTGTGAATTTCAAATGAAAATCATGGAAATGGCTCCCAAAGATAGCGGAATTTCCGAAAAAGATGTGTCTTTCATTGAAGCTGATGGGATGGCACTCTAAGAGGTTGATGCCGCAGAGGTTCAAGCGATTGATAACGTTTATAATAAAGGTCGACAAACACCTCTTCTAATTGGATCTGTGAAGTCAAATGTTGGATCATGCTCCAACCTTATTCAGTAGAATAAGGACGTGGCAAGGAGAACGGGGACATTTGTTACATTCAGACGTATCTGTACTACCTTGCTTATAAAATGATTTGTTTTTGCGAATAGAAAATAGATCATTCGTAACCAAATGTAAACGGGTAGCAGATTTTTATTTTGCTTATGAACAAACCTATATGTGCCAAAATAAATTAAATTTATTAACATAGTAATTTAAAAACAAATTCTGTAAGATTTACATTTTGAATTATTATTGTATTAATTATTCTAATTAAGTAACTCTATTGCTTTACCAAAATTTTTTAAATTAAATTATGAATAGGCGTAGTAGCGATCTTTCAAAGAAAAGTTACAAATAAAATAAATTTTATAATTATTCTTGTTCCTGCAATTAAGATTATCAATGCCTTAGAAAATGAACTTTTATTAGTATAAAGGTATTCTTGAAACTGTGTACGCTCGTCTGTTTCTGGAACCGCCTTATCTTTCGTTCCGTTCTGAAAAAAAATTTAAACATGAATTTATATTCTATTTTTCCAGTATGAATCTGCGACTGTTTATTTACATTTATTATCAACCTAAATTAATTTCTATAGAGACATTATCAAAAAATACCTGCAAATACACTTGAATATATATATATATGTATATATAATGTAAGGAAGATTTCCCAACTTTCAGCGTGCTTACTGCTAAAGCTACTAGGCCGGGGGTTCGCTTAGGTGGGAAACCTCCTTTACAATTACTGAGTGTGACCTGCCGGTCACACTCGACTAAACAACGAACTAATGTTCCTTGAATTTGTAGTGGCGCCAGATATAGGGTCCTCCCTATCAGAACCTCGACACAATATAATTCTAGTCACTACCGAATTCTCATTCTAGAACTTTAGATTCATTTATTCGTACTTATTACTAAGGTGAAACCAATAAATAAAAACACTTTATACACGATATTTAAGCCTCTAATTTAACCTCTGTCTACCGCAAAGAGACACGGAGAGACACTCGGAATGACCGAACCCGTGTGCTATTTGAAAGAATGGCCAGAGACACCGGTGCCCTGTTCTACGACCACCTGTCTATCAGCCCTCGAGCTGCCTGGTCGTGAGAGGGATTCGCTCGCCTCACATACCACCATCCCCCCTGAGCAGAGGGTTCCTACAAGAGTCGAACCACACGGGGGCCTCTGTCAATCTTCCTTCCAAACCAAACTGATAGCACTCGCGGAACGGAACAAGATTCACTTGTCGACAGGATTCGAGACGGAAAGAACACTTAGTGGGAATAGTTATTTCTAAGCCACTCGGGGGCTTCCAGGGTATTCCTCGAGGTTATCCTCGACGTTGGCGACTCAATTCAACTTCCTGCTTCCAACAAACGTACGGTCTACGGTTGGTCCCGGGCCTCAAGCCAACTCTGACTTGCTTTTTCTTTCTTTCAGCTAGCTTGCCGCTGTTTTTCGCTAAACCTACCGAATTTCCAGTGCAGTCGCCGTTTATTGGCTAGTGCCAACGGAGGAGACCCAGTGGTCGTTTACCACCTGTTGTTTATCCCTGCTAGGATCCGTGCTGCCGATTAGATGCGACTTACGGACTACCGACGTTGCCATTGGTCACGCGTACTCCGCCTAAATGTGGCTACCTGGACTTGCGTCTAGTTACCTGGCCACTTAATGTTGCCGGGGTGGATTTGTCTGATTTGGTGGCCCGTCTGGTGCTACCCCTCGCCGCTGGTCACGGTACTACCACAATTCTGCTGGTTGCCGGTTCATGCTACCTCTTGGGATCGGCGCAAATTTGTTGCGCAGTCCCTTGCGTGTTCGGACCTACCCCTTATGGTCACTGGTGGACGGCTACTTACTGCTGTTGACAGCTTCGTGTTTTCGAACTGCTACACTGTCCATCGTGTGAATGTCTTCTATCACTTAGCATGTTGGAATTCCGGATTCGTCGCTGCCACAATGTGTCCTTCTACTGGACTATTGGACTCCACAAAATAAAAATTGCTGGTAACCCTCCCCTTAAACTTTCTTGACAAAGCTTTACCACATTAATATCCCTCAGTAAAGTAGCATGTAAATTTTTATCAGCATATTTTAAAGTCGAACGAAGAATAATATTTCGCAGATTTGAACATTTTTTGTTAGTTTCCTCAAGCAGATTCTTTGTAAAAAGATATTTTGACGAAGATTTCTTTGAAGTTTCTTTCATCCTTTCAAGATCAAATATTATATCAACTGGATTTAATTGAGAAACTTCTGATAGAATGTTCATTAAAATTTCCCGCTCAGAAAAATCAAGATCTTCACGAAGAATCACTTTTGCTCCAGATTGCTGCCAAATTTTTGTACGATAGTTAAAAGAACTTTTTAAATTATTCGTGGCTAAAGCTACTAATATATACTTAGTTTCACGAGCTATCAAGAAATTTACTAATTCCAGGCCAAAAGTACTCAAATTATCTTTTATTAAGTAGGATCTTTTATTTAAGAACAAAATGTGAGAAGTAACTGATGCTACGTTAGCCGAATTTTCTGGTTGAAGTTTAATCACAATCTAAAAGAAAAGTATAAGTTTATATGCAAATAAGTATTTCAATAAAAAAGCAACTTTGAAAACTACATATAATAAATATGCTTACCTTCTTAAAACTTCTTTTGACGCTATCTTTAAAAGCTTGACGAAGGTCCTCTCTTGAATATAAATTCAAGGGTAAGGGAGTGACTATGCCTCTACTAATACTATTTCCATAGCTAAACTATCAATTTCGTTTAAATTGTTACAATTATAAATAAGAACATCTACTCCCGCTCCTTTAGTTGCTGATTAAGTTTTGTTTTTAAATGAACCGTTTTACGAGAATAGATGATTCTCATTAGGAGCAGGATAGTATTTTTAGAAAGGTTTTTTCTTTCTTGCTTGCGAAAGTCGTAAAAACCTCACATTTTTCACTTAAAGCCAAATTGATCAAAGGTTGACCAAAAGCAGAAATACAGTCATAAATCAGAACTGATATCTTTATTTTTATTTCATTCTTTAAGTAAAGAGTACTTCCTGATATTCCCATCACATGCGTTGTCAGGTCCCGAGCATATAGGCGAGGGTAGTATGGAAATTTGGTATGAGAGAGATTAGGATGTTGATTATGTTAGGTTGGTAAGGCCTGACAATTTATTTTTGTTTGTGGGCTAGTTGTCACTTGTCAGCTCTATACAAACTGTGTTCATATACAGTGTTTAAAAATTAAAAGGATTTTCAGGTGAACAATAAATTTAGTACAAAAAAAAATGAATGGGTAAATAATTACAAATATTAAGTTACGTATACTTTATCCTTAAGAAAAAGGCGAGAGAGAGAGAGTGAGAGAGAGTTGGATCGTCGATTGTATCTCTGTTGTTGTTGTAGGGCAGCGACGAAACCCTACCGGATGTTTGTTAAGTGAACTCAATGCACAAGCACGATTTACGATTATGAGTCCGATACAGGGCCCTAAACAGCTGCCCAATCTATACTTGAGTTCTTATCACAAATGTTAACACATTGGACTTTATAGAAGAAAGACTCAATTAACGTCGACCGAAATTCGCAGCCGACGGGACTTAGCACTCGACTCGAACACGGTAACTGATTTAAATTTGACTGAATGTACGCGTTCGTTCACGTGGATGGAGTGTACAGTATAGCTGCTTGGGACTAAGACCTTGATACAAGGAAGGATCGAGGTTTATATAGTGCTTCGTCCCCATAGGTTTATGGAGGCGAGCACGTTCCTGTATCGGTTAAATTGTCACAACATGTGTATTAGTAAAACTGTCACAACATGTGTATCGGTAAAACTATCACAACATCCTTGAGTTTTCGGAATTGCTTGGTTTGTTTTAAGTTAAAACTGTAATAGCATGTGTTTACTTAATACGTGCTGTTTTCAAATTTTTCGGATGGAAAATATTTACGTCTACTGAGACTGTCGGGCATTTGATACTCGCGAGCCTTGCTATGAGATATGATGACTAACATCTTCCGCTGCCGGCAATCGCCTATCTCTTCTCTTTACGTCATATTCATACTTCATGTGATTATATTTTAACTTTTTACATTTTTAAACTACTCGAAATATAAATACACTCGTATCGATTATAATTATAGTTATTCTTTAATGGTAATATCAGCGATTACAGTTCCAATGATCAAGAATCGGTATTCTCTCAGGTCTTATCCCTCTTTGGTAACACTGTGTGTATCTTGTGGTTTCTATTTTACCGACCGTAGTACAGTTACCATAGTTACGTTCAAACTCAGAGAGAACCTTTATTGCGCGCGGGTATAATTGGTTTTACTACCCTATTCCGCTCGATATAAGGTTGGTTTGCGCCTAATTTTAGTCTTGCAAAAAAAAAGCGAATAAGTTGCAGGATGTAACAGCGTTACTTTCATATCGATTCCAGAATATTTGAATCCAAAGTTATTCAGTCCTAAAATGGCGTCGCTAGTTTCGTTTTTCCTAATGGTCACATGAGATCTCATGTTTTCAGTTCCAAGGAGTAAATTAGATTCTTCAATCGCAAGCATTCGACTTTTACAACTCTGTCACTATCTAAATGAGTAAAAAATTGATCTTCAACCCAATCAATAGAATAAAGATCATTAGTATGAAATTCATAAGCTCTTCATTTTGCAGCCTGACAATATTTGTAAACAATTGGATTTAATTAAATCTTTACTGTTCGAGTTAAATCCAAAACTATTTTTATTTCTTTAATATGCACTAAACCTTTAAAGGATTCGTGCTCAATAGGCCTTAGACTGATTCCATGAAGTTTAACACCGCTTAAATAAACGACGTTTAGTTGTTGATAAAATAAAAATCATTTTAGAAATCAATTTTTTTCAACAATTTATTATTACGAGGTTTTGATATATAAAAATTACATACCTTTGGAATTGTTAGCTGCTTCTTTAAATGGCTTGATGTCAACAGTCATTTTTATAATTTTTAGCAAAACTTGTATTGTTTTTAGAATGTTTCCGAAGATATATACCTAAAGCATTCCCTCAACAAAAATAATTCACTTCTTTTGTTCCAGTAGAGTGTCGTATGATACATTTAAATTTGCTTTTTTAATACTTCTAAAAGTCCCAGAGTATTGAAATCTTCACATTTAGAGTTCTTTGTATATATCGATGTGGTTTAATTGCTCTTCACTATTATTAAGTTTATTAGAAATGTTTATTTGTTTCGGAACTGCGGAATCACTTTTTTGTAAAACTCCGAAACATAACAAAGTGCCATCCAAAGCTACCTCGAAACATCCAGATCCTGAAATATATAAATTAAATTTTAAATAGATATTTTATTTACTCACATTATAAATATGCATCATAATTACAAGAGGTTTAACGAAGGCACGTGTATCCCTAAAATAGTAAAGTTTCAAGTTTTATACAAGTAGTTTATAAAACGAGTCTGAAAGAAAATGAATCTCCAAAGCCCGAACTCATTTTAAATCATGCAAGCAGTATAACCTCTAGAAATAGGAAAAAATAGAAGGGCTTATTTAAAAAATATTGGGCGGTCTTTTAAAGTATCATTCTGCATGTTAAGTTAAATAGAAAAAGCATGTTGTAGTAGTAGGGTAGGGCTAAAGTGTCCGAAAAATTTATATAAAATAATTTGTAAATGTATAATTTGAATCGGATACAATTTTCAGGGTTTTGTAGTCCCGGGCTAGAATCGTCAAAGATTCGGTCAGGTGTTGAGCCGTCCTTCCCCCTTCGTATAAAAGGGCATAAGCGCCAACATTTAACAAAGAAAAATTACATAAACTCCTGAATTAATTTTAAAATTAATTTAATTAAATTAATTAAATTAATTTTAAATTAATTTTTTAATTAATTAAAAATTAAGAGAAAAATGTTTAAATAAACATTTTACTTCAGCACATATTTCGAATAATTTTCTTCATGTAATACTTCGTTTTTCGCGTTTTAGTCAATTTTAAGACTTTCGATAATGACATAAAATGTCATTTTTAATGAGAATTGAAAATTTGTATCGTCAGAACTTGGAAATTTTATGAGGTACTGGCGACAATTTTTAGACGTTTTGCGATGATTAGGAATAACATCAAATAAAATATATATACATGTAAACAGAGAAAAAATTGTTTTCGAAATATTTTGTTGCTACATAGGTTTTGAATTTCTCATGTTTAGAGTTTACAAGCGCCAAATAATTGTTGTTTAGTCAGACTAAAACTCGGAACTACTAAAAATAAAATTTACATAAAATTGATTCTTTCTCTTTCTGACAAATTTCTTAAAATCTGAAAAAAACTAAAGGAGTTTTTTTTGATTTAAAGAAATAAACCTTCACAATACGGCCACCGATAAATAAAAGCAAATCTTTTGATGCGTAAGAATGGTTTGTAAAGTCGTCTATATACAGCGTAGTGTACTCTACTGAGAAATAAATAAATATGCATATAGTCACTTCAAATCGGGTGTCAAATCAAAAAAACTGAGGGCATCGAATGCCGATTCATAAGACTTTCAAATTTCTGAATATATGTCTCTTGTAATGTGCGGATATTTTGAATTTCTTCCACTGAGTGGTTGGAACAACACAGAGTCATAATATACTAGACATTCATGGTGACAACTACCACAAATTACCAATATTTCAAAAATTATCAAAATATTTTGTAATTTATAAAATCCACAAATCATCAAACTGTTCAGTAATTTCTGGTGTTCTAAAGTTTTTTAAAACAGTTTTCTAATATAAACGCCGGAAAGAATAATATATGCAATGCGCACGTACACTTTTTTGGCTCGAGTTATATTTACAGAAGGAGCAGCTGGCTTGTCTGCTGCTCACCTTCAGCTCTGTTTACGGCTCGCCCGAAATTATTTAAACATCAACTTTTACTTAAAAGCTCAGTTTTACGAACCTGCCTCATAAGCTACAAGTTATCTATTTAGTGAGTTTCTTTTAAATTTTTGATAAACATACCCTTGCCAGGCCATTGCGAACCCATTCCTAAAAAGAGGTACCAAACATCTCTCTTGTTACCAGAGCTGTACTGGATTTCTCTAAGTTTGGATTTCACTAACCCATGAGATGGTATTAACGAGTAACCTCGATACAAGTGAGAAGGATCTTTTTTGTCAAAAACATCATTCAACAGTTGAACCATCTCCAAATCCTGAGGTGTTCGTTAATTAGCACATTATTAATTTAAGGCATTAAAAAATACTAACGACGTCAAGAATAGCAGCAACAGCATCTTTATTTGACCCGGATCTGTAATTAATCGTGAGAGACCATCATCTAGTCATCCGCTATTTGTTTTCTCTTTCTTATACGATTTAAGAGTAACGGATGTAAAATCACCAGATCTACTTGTGTTGTTAATGGCCACGTAGTCGTCTCGCTAGGAAGTTGGTTTACTAACAACCTTTACACGTCCTTCTTTAAGAGCAGGAATTTGTTCAGAAGGATTTTCATAATGCAGGTTTGGAGGAATAATACCAAAATGCATCATCGTGATTACCTGGAAAAAGATGTAATATCGGATAGGAATTATCGAATGTATCATAATTGAAAATAACATAAATAATATAAATGGGAAAATACATAAAATAAAATGTTATTTTTAATTAAGCCTGTACAGCACATGTAAAAAAATGTATGTTTCGACTAACCTTAATAATCGTAATACGAGTGTTAGCCGCAGAGCATGAGCCAACATTTGTCATCACAGATTTAATAAGAAATGATGTTTTACGACCTTCATTGTACACTTTGTCGATAGCTTTGAACTCTTTGGCGTCAGCTTCTTTGACTGCTTTTCCATCAGCTTCAACGAAACACAATCATTTTCGGTATTTCCGCTATCCTTAAGAACCAGTTTCATAACTTGAATTTGGAATTCGAAGGTGGAATGCAAGACAGTTTTTCGATCATATGAAGGTCCGTTTATTGAGTACACGCCCTTTATCTCTGCATAAATTCGTTTTGTATCACAAGCTCTTTGTAGGTATAAAACCACAACAGCCTTACTTCGAGTATATTCATCAGCTGCATCGTCGAAAGACCTACTTATAACATCCGGAGATATTAGACCTAAAATATATAATTTAAACATATAATTATTGTTGAGAGAAAATAAATTGATCGATTTTATTATTTTCGTACGAAATTGCCCCACTTGAGTGTGACACTTTTACCTAATTTGAAAAAAAATGCAAAGATAATTCGGGTCAAAGTGCGGTGTTTTCCGAGCAAACAATTGCACTATCCACGTTGCAACTTTCAATTAATTAAAATGCTTTTTCTAAACCCGTGGCACTTCCAATGTCGTAACTGTCGATGGTGACGCTTGGTCCATTGACACCCAGAAAAAAAGAAATACGGTTCGAAAACTATGTGTTCGCTGCGCCAAATAGATCAAAATTACTCATCTTAAAATCGTCAATAACATTTAAAACATAAATATAATAGCAGTCTGTCGAATCTTTTAAAGTACTCTTTAAATTATTTAAAAATTATCGAGCTTTTTTTTGACAATAACCGAAAGAATCAGAACAAATTTGGGCTTATTTTGAATCGAACATTTACCCAAAATTAAGATGCATAATTTTGGTAATCAAGCAAGACTAGAACGTGTAATGAAGAATTTTTAAAAACGCAACACAATTTTGTAAGGTATCAGAGTATCTTGCTTGAAATCATGTCTTCGCCAAAAGACTTCTTTCAGCTGCCGATATACCGCATACTGCGGAAACTGCACACTTTTCCCCTTTTATTTGCCGAGGATTATTTCCAGAATCAACAATAGCTTCATAAGAACAATCGAGTAAAATTCTTGAAGCAGGGTCCATTGCATCTGCTAACTTCGAATTAACACCAAATAAAACTGCATCAAATTTTAAAATCTTTAATTTTGTCAATTCTCTCCAGAATATTGGGATAACCTGCAGAAATGATAATTATATCATTTTAAAATAATCAAATTATTTAAAACGCGTAGAATTGCGCAAATGATGGTTAAACTTAATACTTCAAGTTACAAAAATTATGGAAAAAGTTATCTTTTAAAGATAGCACTTTAAAAGTATGCACAAAAGTAATAAAAACATGGAAATATAATTTTTGGAATTATTATAATTATAATTCTAGGAAGAATTTAAATCTTGACTACTCTTCAAACTTGAGTTTGTGAAAATTAAGCCACTAATTTGATCAAAAAACTTTCCGCTACGCATAATTATTGATGTTATTTTACTATTACTTTTAAAATTTTAAAAATTCTCTGGATCTAATTCATTAAAAATACATTTTTGAGTACAAATTAAAGCACCTATGAATTTATGATATAAATTCCTGTGGCATATTTTGTAATCTATATTTTCTTTAACAATAAAAAGGTAGGTAGCTCAAATTAAAAAAAAATGATTATCTGAAGGTCTGATTTTTGAAAGTGAGCGAATTAAAATCCGCCAGCTGCAGATTTCCTTTACGATGTTAAAGAATTATAGAGCACAATATAATAATTATATTATTTTGATTTCTTTATGACATTTATTTGAGTCTGCAGAAGCTGATCTTCATCATTTTACATAATTATTGAAATTGTAAAAGTGTAACTTTTTGACTTAGCCACTGAATTTTCCTTAAATCCCGGTAATAACTACTTCATCTCTCTTTATTTCCGTTCATTTCAGAAAAATCCATTTTTAAAAAATAATTAAATAATCTACGTGAAAATGTCAGGTTATGTCTTTTTCAGTTAAACTGCGTTAAAAAAAGGTTCAACTAACAAGTGAAAATAATATGGAGAATGGCATACGATTTCCGAGACGCGTTTCTATTTCATTATATATGTTAGACCCAGTGGGAGTAGCTTCGTCCATGTGTTTGAATATTCATAATATTTCTGCCGTGCTTTAAAAAAAAGATTATATCTACATTTTTCGCAAGGCCTGCTTACCTCGATGCCGCAACGGAAAGGTGACTTTTACGACTAAACGAGGATAGCGCCTTTTTCAAAAGTAGGGCAGATTTTCAGATTATACGACTAACTATTTAGGTTATCTTATGTGAAAACAGTCGAATATGATATTTAATTTTTGCATTTTATCAACAATTTCATGAAGCAGAATCAAACAAAAATTACATAGAATATCACAATTTCTGAGCGCTCGTTCGGTTGATTAGAATGTTGTCGTTTTTAGACACCAGGACGTTCACATGAATTATTAAAGACAATGTAAAGTTTGAAATTAAACATTCTTATAGTATTCATAATTTTCTGCGGCAATGTCTAAAATTCCAGTTTGTACATTCGAGGGGGGCGTCATGCTATAACCCATATCTGTTGGCCGATATTATTAGCAAAAAATTTCAACGTGAAGTCTGTGGAAGCATATTCTCGAACAAATAATAAAAGTGTATTACTTAATTCAATTAACGAACAAATACACCTAATAATGCTAATACTAACCTACCGTATGTGACTACAATTTTATTTACGTGGACGAAAAATAAATAAATTATTTAAAAAATAATTAGCAAAGGGTAATTTCTAATGGATATATTCCTCCTAATATTCATAATGATTCAAGTAGATTTTTAAAATCATTTGGAAAGTTACTAGAGGGAACTTCATAAATGAATATTTAACAAAAATTCCAGGTTATTAGAAACATTTAAAAAATTGTAAATAATAAAACTGAGCACTCTACAATAGGAGCGATGCTATTAAGAAAGCAGACCTGATGGAAAAGAAACAAAAAAAAATAAATATGCAAAAGTAAATAAATTATTAGGACAACATTTTTCAAAACACAAAGCTTCATTTATTTATTTTTTACACATTTTTGGTTGCGTTTTTTAATTTATTAAATAAGTTTTCTAAAAATGTGTTTTAATTTTTATAATTGTAAAAAGTGATAATACTTGGAGTGATTCAAATTTGGTATTTTTTGGTTATTTATTTTTTAAACTTGTTCAGTTTTTTAATTAGGAAACTTTTGTATAATTTATTGCATTTCAAAGATCATACGAAAGAAGAGATTAAGGAAACAATATTTTTAATGTTCTACTTTTTCGATCTCTAAAGCAAAGAATAATATTATTTTAAAATACTTTTCTTCACTTCCGTACTCTTATTTTAGAGAATGTATAAAACCGTAAGTTTTTACGAAATTGCTTTAATTATTTTTAATGTTCTTTGGTTTGAATTAAGTTATTAATTAAAATATTGTTTTCATTTTTTATATTCGTTTTATAATATTTTTTACATAATTTGGTATTTGTCATTTGCTAACGTAAACAAATTTTATTTTTAAATAGGTTTAAATACATATTTATAAAATAAGAATCGAAAATTTATTTCTTTAATTTACAATCTGGAACAGTTCTTTAAACAGACTAGTGTGTTGTACAATAGGGCAAACAGAACTCAATTACCTTCAGACTGGAAAATCTATACAATGGCGTAGTCTGGGTACAATAAAAATACAAGAATTTACAAAAAGAAAGATCCAAAGGGCTTACACGAAAAATTAAACAAAATCAGGACATAGTGAGGCTTCACAAAATCCTGGCTCCATATCTAGAAGTCCGCATTGCGCTGATAATCTCGATGATGGTAAGTTTGCTAAGGACAAAGAAACAACGCTAAATCACCTAATTGAAATTTACTTCCCGGATTTTTAGTCAAATCAAACCAACCGATAAGTGAAAGACTGGGACCGAAAGAGGAAGAAGGCCGACTGGAATTTAGGCGCTATAGTCGTTGATATCAAGAAGGTCGAATAACCTGTTTGCTGATTAATTTAGGCTCCTTCATCCTAAAGATGATACAGAAGCTGGCCGGAAGTTATATGAGGGATGAGGTTCTATTGGCCTCCCCACTTAATAGAAAGCAAGAAGCCTTTTAGGAAACCTTAGTGAGTCAGGGCTCTTGGTAATTCCGGGAAAGGCCAGCCCATCTTGAGACCCAATGCAGGAAGTTTAGCATTACATTTTGGATGTACAAAAAAGATCTAGGTATGACGTTTCCAGGTCCTAAACTGCTTGCATGTTTCTACCTGTTGCCCTGAAACCAAGGCTTCTATATCCCACTGTGGTCTGTTAGCCAAGTTATTTTAAATCAGTAATACCCTCCAGAACTCTGATATTCAGGGAATGGGTTTGTATAACAATGTAATATTATTTATTTGATATTCAGAAATTGTTTTGCTACTATGAGCTACTATGAGTTTGTAAATTTGGTAATGTTAAAACAGTTAAAATCTGATGTATATATATATATATATATATATATATATATTGTAAACTGTCGTTTTTCAAATTCTGCTTATGGATACTATTCTTTATGTCTTAAAACCGCTAGATGTATT
>JAAAKG020048119.1:0-18555 GCA_010014905.2 Druon quercuslanigerum
GGTAAATAATTAATATATTATTTGTACAAATATAATAATATAATGGTAATACAATAATGATAACGCATAATATTCCTTCAGATTTGAAGGTAAAATTGGACATTCTTCTTTCTTTGCTATTCTCTGCCATAACTCGTTAGCTATTAATATGAGAAAAATTTGTTTATGAGAAAAGTGATAGAAAATTGTGTGTATTCGTAATCAGCGCATCAAAATGCATAGGTATGCGCAGTTTCACGGATTTTCGAGAGGGGCCCTAATCGGAAGTTCACCCCAAAAATTCCCCTCATTACAAAAATTCCTGGTCACAAAAATATCCCATGATTACGAATATCTTGGTTATTTTTTTCAAACTCCTAGGCATTGTTCGCTTAAAAAATTTGTTGCAACAATTTTATTTATTAACAATAAATTAATTCAACACAATTATTCTTAGCGTCTCTGAGGAAAAATAGAACTGTTTCGCTTCCTGCAAAATCTATTGCTCAGAAGAAAATAAAACATGCGCGCAAAAAGAAATGTTCCGATAAAATGCAATCTTCTCTCCGTGAATTATTCACTGTTAAAATTAGTCTTCAATTTAAAATACCAATAAATATTAAAATAATATATATGGCATTAAAGAGCCCGTATATTTAACTTTATTTACCTTCACGATAATCAGTCAGTTAATTTCATTTAACTTTCGATTCTTATTAATAAAACCTGATACCTTATTCCAGTTATCAAGAAATAAAATTGTATTTTAGTGCTAAATGTATAATTACGGAAACAAATAAATGAGCTAACCTACATATATTTTTACGAAACTTAAGTACGTAATTGAATTTACAAGTTAATTGTTAAAATAAACATAAACAATGCATAAAAACAAGTAGATCAGTATAGTGCGCAAATGTGGAAAACGCTGATTTATTGCCTAAAATACCTTATGTTTCGTGTTATATTTGTAATTCTTCATAAAATCATACGTACTAACCATACGCCCTAAAAGAAAGGAGGAGTTCGTTAACGAGCTATTTCAAAAAGTGATCACATTTTTAAGATTGTTGAGAACATTTTTTCGGAATTTAAAAATTCTATGGACGGATATTTATAGTATGAAAAAAGTCGAATAATTTCTTGTTATGATTTTTCGCGATAAAAAGAAAATTCTCAGAGTTATAGCATTTTCGAAATTTGAAAAATCAATCGAAAATCCAAATTCTAATCCAAACAACTCAGGATATAAAAAATCCAAGAATAGAAAAACATCTCTTTTTTGGAAACCCTACAAGATTATCATAACAATATTTTGGATTTTCTTGAAAAATCGAAAATTTAAATTTTGGTTGCACAAAAAATAATAAAAAATGGTAAATTCCATTTTATGGTCAAACTATGCAGGATACGAAAAAAGATAAAGTAACAAAAATTGGGAACCCAAAAAAGATCTACAATTTCGTTAAAAATCACTTCTTGATAGGACGCGTACTTTTTGTTTTATTCGTGAAAAATAACATTGAAAATGAAAAATAAAAATTGGTAAAAAAACGACTAAAGTTACGAAAAAAAAGAGTGATCAAAACCTGTTTATAAATATTCTTCAAAAATCGAGCGCGCAGTGTGAGTGTCACGATGAGAATGTGTACCTCAAAGCCTACACAACTTTAAGAAACTTAATCTGTACCTATACCTAATTAAGTAGAAAATTCAGAATATGAAGAGGCATTGAAATACTACAATCTAATAGAAATATTTTTGATACAGTTTCATTCAAGCATTCCAAATACAAAGAATAAATATTCGAGCGCGAAGCTTTATAAATATATAACTAGAAATATTATATATTTTTAAATATATAACTAGAAAAATATAAAACTAGAATCTTGAAAAAATTAAGATTAACTAGCTGTGAAAAAAAATTTCCAGAAGATATAATAGGAAAATTGTTTTTTGTGGAATAAAATCATACTAGAAAGGAATTTTTCATGGCCAACGTGAAAAAAGTTGTTAAAGCAAATATTAATTATTTTTAAAATTTGTGTAACATTTAATTTAGTTGAATAATAAATAATAAGCAAAAAAGTAAAAAAAAAAGATATCGTTTTTGATGAATGAATTTTTTAAAAATTCAATAACATTTTTTACGCAAAATTTTCTACATTTTTAGAAAAGTGGCAGTTAAGGGTTTGTAACTTATTTGTATAGCTATAAATAAAAAAGATTTGAAAAAAATGTTGCCTTAATCCTGTTCTTTAACTATGTTGGTAAGTTAACTTTATTAATAGTTACTGTCTAAAGGTTCGATTAATGTCGATCGGCTGTGAACACTTAGATTGTTCTGATCAGATATAAAGAATTTTGTTTATCAGAACACTGTTCCATGAAATGTAGTTTTTCTCGTCAGCTTTTTCGCTTTTTCAGGTATTTTATGTAAAATGAAATGTATGTACAAGAGTACTCCGGTACGCACATGACGCTGGTTCCCAAGCCCCGTCCGTAGCACAACGTGGTACAAGTTCATATTTTTGATTTACGAAAAATAATAATACTATATGCTCGTGTAAATGAGCTTTCGTTACATGAAATTTGTTATTAACTAATAAATATTGCAATCAGACGCCTGCTTAAAAAATCAACGTATATGTATTTTTGAAAGTCACTTGTTCTACATTTGTTTCTCCTCATATTGTTATACGAAACAAATGAAGACCAAGGTCATCAGAAAGATGAGTTTCAAATTTTATCCGTTAGATGGCAAATCACTAAAAAATTCTAAAAAGTGAAAACAAAAATTTTCGCTATAAGACCAGCATTAATAAATCCTTATATTTTATTATGAAATTGTATTTCAAAACGGTATCACTTTGTAGGTTAGTTATATGATGTTGTTATTTATATTCTCCAAAGTTGAGTAATAGCCGCGGCACAAAAATATCGTCATATATTCGGCTTTTATTGTAGCTTGGATTACTCAACTTATGAAATTAAAAAATTAATTTTGAGATGAAACAGCATTAAAAAAAAACAGTTTTCGAGCTTAAGCTACCAAATCAACCCTATGCTTTTTTCCAACCATTCTTTTACTGGCGATGACCCCTAAAAACGGTATAAATAATCAAAGAAAATGGACGAAAAAATGCTTCAACCTTTTGAAGAAGGAGAATCATAACAAGACGCAAAATATACGCCGTATTTCTGAAGGATTACGATCGCAATATCCTACACTATTTGATGAACTAAAAATGTGTGCTTTATGTAAGAAAGAGCTCAGTCAACTGAAAGATAGATTAGCCATAAATTTCGATGACACCGATGATGATGACGATCCAGACATCTCCTTCGGAAAACTCGGAATGATTTTTAGGCTGTGCAAAATCAAAGAGAAGTTTAAATCATCCACGAGTAGAGTTTAGAAAATTCAACGTTTCAAGCTTACTCCAAAGTCTTCGACTTTTTACTTCCCAAAAGAGAAGAAACGAAAAGTAGAAATTCAAGTGAAAACAATTCTGATTTAAAAAACGACAAGTAGAAAGATAGGCAGATAGAAGGTCATACAACAGCATACAAAAATATTCGAGCTTCAATTTTGCTTAATCCATACAACCTGTTTTTAGAACCGACCTCTTATTCAATAACTTGATTTTCCAAAATTAAATTTTTTTTTTAGTTTACCAGTGAAATTAATGCAGAAATTTAAATAATGGTAGTCTTAGCCCTGTAAAATGCAGAAAGCCACCAAATATACTAGCATATATTATGACTTTTCGTAGAAACAATACCATGAAGAACCATGATGCGCTTATTTTCATAAATTAAAAATTTGAATACCACTTTCTATTCTTAATAGTCTTATAGCAAAAAACCTAAGCTTTCTTGTAAAACCAAAAGAAAATGAAAAAAACTTGCCTCACTTTCAAAAAAAGTAGAATGTATTTTTGACCTTCACTTTTGAAGGTCAAATATTTATTTTTTGAAAAAATGCGCAAAACCAATCGAAAGGGCGTAAAACTCCTAGCAAAAATACACTAGACAAATATTTTTCATCGCCATTAGAAGAGTTAAAAATCGCCGAAATAGACGATATCCACGAAAGCTCAAAACTTTCACCCCTTCCCCCTCGGGCAATAATTAACCGAATGACAAAATTGTTTCCCCGCAATAGCACAACACTTTGCCTAAGTTTAACTTAGATCGGTCAACCTTGCCTTTTTGAGTGTGTCACTTGAGAAATAACACCCCCCCCCCACACACACACACACACACAAACAGACACAATATTTTAATTTAATGCAAAATCATGTTTTTTACTGGTTCGGTTTCACAATTTGGTAAAATTATGAATGCATGTTTGATGAGAAACTAAAAAATTACTATTGCGATTAAAAAAAGATGAACAGGACTATTTTGAGCAAAGGCCAGTTAGATAAATTTTAATGAGTACTTCTAGAATGGGATGAAGAAGAATACATCTTTCTGAGTTCTATTTTGGAACATAACGCTGTATTTTTCTTTAAAATAGATTCACACCTCAATTATATGCTCTTCGATGATGAGTATTGACATGAAAAAACGACGCTATTACTGTGCTGACCAGAACCGACGCCGGAACAGAATTGGGGTATGAGTGTCGTGTGATTATCCAGTTTAAAAATTTATATATAGTTTATATTCAGTCGACCCAACACTAATATTTTTTATTTGTTTTATACAGAAAAATGTATAAACTAAGTCAAAAAATACATTCTATTTTCCAGTTTATGTTAACTGTATATAACGTTTTCGCCTCTGTACAGTTATGCATGAATTATAATAATCGATGTCTTTTAGACGGTTTAATTATAGCTTTAATTTCTTTTTATATGGCAATGTCATGAAGTCAAATCTAAAATAAAATTTTAATTTTGCAAGTACATACACTAACATATATTTTTTACAACTTTGGAAAATATTTAAGATTACAATTTTATGTTATTAAATTAAATTTTTATGAGGGTTTTAGGAAGGTATTTTAACGAGGTTTACAATAAAAATAATTGTTTAATTATGAAAAAATTATTTCACCTTGATTTTTTACTTTAAAAAGCGTTTTGGAGTTTTTCTCCAGAACCGAGATTAAATTTTTATTCAAATTGGAATAGAAACAAAGTTTTATTTTTTCTCTTGAAAACATCCCAAAACGAATATGAGATGCGAAACATTAGTTGAGTTGTAGACTAGCTACAGGGCTGCTACTCATACTTGATTAAAAAGATTTTTCTGTTTACATGCAGCCAATGTTTTATTTTATTTTAACTTTCATGTATACGGAGAACGATATAGTTATTCTCAATATTAAATTTTTCATACGATTCCATTGTATGAAAACGATATGAAACAATAAAATAATAAAAGTTTTGGTTGACGGTTCTGTTGCCTCATATATTTCAAAATGTTACTTGATAAATGATTTTTAATTAAATTTATCGTTCACTTTGCTCTTTCTTTCGCGATCTCTTTGCGATCTCTTTCTTCGGCAATATGTTATACTATGGACATGACGAATAATTCTCAGATATCAGAGTCTATTCTGTAGAAGGTACAAAAGAATGGTATTTTTGGGTGCCCAGGACAGTCTTTGCAGAATCGAATCAACTTTTAAGATTTTTAGCAGGGCTCGTGCAGAAAATCTTTTTAAATTGCTATGTTGTTAGAGGCAAAGAAATTAACATAAAACAAATTCTCCAAAAAATTGAAGGCAAATAGATTCATAAAAAATCATCTAGAAATATAACAGGCTAGCAGAACCATCCACCAAAAACGTTTACTATTTTATTATTAACTATCGTTTTCCTACAATACAACCATGTTAAAAATTTAATTATTGAAAATAACTAAATCGTTCTCCAGATACATAAAAGTAGAAATGAAATAAATTATTCGTTACACGTAAAAAGAGCAATCATTTTTATCAAGTAATAGAATCAATCAGACACTACAGCACGCCTAGCAACGCTGTAGCTAGTTGGTGCGGAGCACCCGCACTTGTACTACCTCCTACAACTCAACATCTTGCTGTACCATCTTCAGTGTCGGAAGAAGCTTCTCATAGACAACAAACTAATCCCACGCCTTCAGCAACAGATATTCCTCACTATGCACATGAATTACTTTATCGCCAAGATGCTCATTCTCTGTATATTGAGGATCATAAAGAAGCTTCTGAATCTGGCAATCCAGCTTCTACAAATATTGCCTCCAAAATGTGAAGATTTTGAAATTAAATTAATAGAATGTCGACAAATTACAAAAAAATTTAACTGAAAATTTAAAAAAATAAAATCTTGATCTTCGAAACTGGTAAAAACCAGTACATGAAACGCAAGATTTTTGAAATATACGACGAAAAATTTTTAAAAAGCACTATTGTTAACTATATATATATATATATATATATATATTCGTCTAGAATCAAACCTAAGGGCCTATTACAAAGCCACTGAACGCGTCCTCGGGTTGCGGATAGAGGGTCCCTCCTTTACCAAGGGTTTCTGCTGAATATGGTTACAAAAAATTAATAGGCAGTCACGAACAATTGTCCAGGGGTGGTCCCGAAGCAATTAACCCCCAAGCGGAGGTGTGAAAACCGTGCCGAAAGCTGAATGGTACCTGGGCAAGGTGTCTAGATCGGTGACTCTGAGATACCGGGCCACTTCTCAGAGTATGCAGCCTTATCCTTGTATGCGGGGCTCTACAAGGATGGACGAACCCTTTTCCCTAGTTTCTCGTGGGAACAACAATGATAATACCAAACATAGTTATAGTATGTGCAGTTCAAAGCAATAGAATGAGCAGGGCTCCCGACAATGGGTCGACCAACAATGCCAGCCACTCTAGAGCTCAGAGCTGGAGCAGCCAATGAAGACGGAGTCAATGCAATGAGTCGGCGGAATCTTGGTGCTTTTAGGTGGGCAAAGTGACAAAATCACGACTTGCTATAATACTACGATGCGAGTGTAACCCCTGAACGAGAGAATTATATGGCACGACTGCATGCTCTGTGGCGCGAGAAACACCCAGAGCTACTCTACCAGAGCCAGGACAAGCTGGCAGCAGAGAAGGAGAGTTGACAAGACTAACCGTAGGCAGGCATCCGATAGAGGACGAGCGATACTTTATGACTTTGGCTTTTGCACGCGATATGAGAACTATGTTAGAACATTTTTACTGTTTGCTCATACCCAGTTAAATCTTTTCAGTTATCTCAAAAAGGGATAGGCGAACTTCACTTTTTTATACCCCGTATGTGTGTACCTTCATACCGACAGTAATGTAATGCACAATAAATTCAGACATCATTTCATATAAATGTTGGGTTTGTCCTATTTTATTCTCAATCAACCTTATTCATCATAATGGTCGTGCCTAAATGTACTGAAGGAATCCAGCTATTTGTATCAAAATTTTGATATTAGTAACCATGGCCTATTGCAATATAGCTTTAACAAATGAATCAGCCGATATTGCTGACTAACACGACAAGTCACAGAAAGTTCTTTGAAATCAGTCAAGTAATCAGTTTTTTTGACTGATTTGTCACATATTGAATACGCAATGTTTGAAATGTTCTCAGATCTTCCCAGGCGAGAAGATTATGCAAAGCGGGAAATATGATATCTAATTTTCATTTAATTTATATTTTTTTCTTAAAATAAACAAAAATTATACATATTTTTTCCAGTGTGTGTAAACTATAATGTAGTAATTAATCTGAAAACTTAGATTGAATTAGAAAAATGGAAGATCAGTTTACTCATCAAGTTGTGCAGACAGACTACATTGAAGACTGCGGGCTAACTTCACTCATCCTCCCGCATTTTGAATTTAGAAAATTTTCTTTTTGCATGCGTTTGTACGTCATTTGTATTGTTGCTGGATTTAATATTTTCGTCTGTACCCTCTTGGTCGGCCGGCGAGGGGAACATCAAAATTTCGTGCCATCCCCCCGAAATTTGAATTTTTCCATTTTTCTTTTTGCTAACGTTTGTACTCCGTTTACACTTTTTGTGCATATTACATCGGGATAGCATAACATTTGTATTTCCTCTTAGCCGAACAACTAAGAGCTTACAAACGGCAATATAAAATATACGAATAAAATTTGAGAAATTTGAAATGCCTGAGAGTCAGTTGCACTCCTTCTCTCCCTGAAGCCCGCCTGCGTCTCCGGCAGTATCCCTTTCTCCTCAACATCCTTCCGCAGCCTGTCGGCCAGTACCATCGCGTATATTTTGTACGCCGTATTCATTAGATTGATTCCTCTATAATTTTCCTGCCTCTTCCTATCCCCTTTATTATATGCTAGTACGATCAACCCCTTTCTTTACCCTCTTGGGAATTCCTTCCCCCTCCATACCTTTTTCTCTACGTCCTTTAGACTCTCCCTTACATCTTTTGTGCAAAACAGGCATGCTTCGTGCTCTACACACTCTAGTCCTGCTGCCTTAGACCTTTTAACTTCCTTATCTGCTTCTCTATCTCCTCGTCATCTCCTTCCGTCTGTCTGATCCCTAAAATGAATGTTTAACAAATTCCCCTAATTTGTCGCTCCCTATCTTTATACTTAACCCCACCCTACGTTTCCTAAACCTCTTAATTATCTTCCACATTTTCCCTTCTGTCTTAACGTTTCTCAACTCCCTTTCTAACTCTTTTTCCTTTTCCTGCTCTTTCTTCTTAGACATTACCCTAAACTCCTGTCTCCTCTCAACGTACTCCTCCCTTTTGCAGTTCCTTGCTTCAACTTCCTGTACTTTCATTACACCTTTCTCTTCATTATTTCACATTCCCAATCGCATCACGGCTTCACCATTCTTTTCTTCTTCTTTTTAAATACCTACCTTCTTTGGCACACACCCTTTTATTTTCTCTTTCAGATCCTCCTATATCTCTTCGACCGACTTCCCCTTAAAGCTTACGTTTCCAAACTGCTCCTGATACTTTTCTATTGCTTCTCTCTTACGTAACATCCTTTCCCTTAACAACCCTTGTACCCCACCCTGCCTTACGCCACCCTCCCCTTAACCACAAACTTAATGGCTGATGGTCGGATTCCACCCTTACTTCCATTGAGGATTGCTCTATATACACTTACCCTTGCATATTCGTGATCGCATACTCTACCACCGATGCCCCTATCTTACTTACATACGTCTGTTCTTCCTATTTTTCTCCTGTTACCATACTATTTGCCACAGCCCATCCACTGTCTTCCACCCAGTCTCGTAGAATCTCTTCTTCTTTATTTTTTAACTTATCCTTCGATTTCTTCTGAAAGCTCTCCCCTTTCCGTTACAGGCCCTTCCTCACAATTTTCGCACTAAAGTCCCCCCTCCCTCAGTACTACCATACCCTCATCTCACTTTCCTGATAAGTCTTCCACCCTTTCTTTAACCTTTTCTATCCTTACCTTATTGTACGTAGTCACAAACTTATATGTTACCTCTCCTATCTTTACTGCTCTTATTTGCACGCCCTGCCCTTCTCCCTCTCCATAAAATTCTCCTCTAATGTATTCCTAATCCCTGTTATAATTCCCCCACTCGCCCTTCTTCTCTCTACACTATCCCATTCTTTTTTCTCTACCAACGTCTCTGTCAATCCCACCACATCAAATTCCTAAATATACGTCCAGAAATCCTCGACCTTCTTCTTTACCACTGCTACGTTCCAGTACAGCACCTTTAACACTTCTCCGCCCTGCTTTATTCTCACCTCCCTGCTTTCCACGAAACAAAATTCACCTGCACTTCCTTCAAATCAACCTTCTCCTCGTTTCATACCCACAGTGTCTTCTCTATTTTTATTTTCCGACACCCTACCTTCACCCTACCTTCACCCTACCTTCGCCCCTCTTTCTTCACTCCTCTCCTTCCTAGCCCTGTGGTTAAGCATTCTCTAAACAACCCTGTCCTTCTTCATTAAATCTTGATCGATGAAAACCTTTTTGTCCTTTATCCTATTTTTGTTACGCATTAACCCCAATTTTTCTTCCCAGCTTTCGAATTTCACAACCATCACTTCATTATTTTTTCTCCCGTCCATACTAGCGTTCCCTACCTTGCTTTTAACACGCCCGACACTCTGTAGCAGCGCCTTCTCTCTTCTCTCCATACTTAACTCCATTGCCCTTATCCTTTTCCTATCGGCTCTCTCCTACTTTTCATTACTACGCTCTTCCACTTTCTCTTATATCATGTTCTCTACCCATTTCTAAATACCTTGCTTCTCTCACTCCCCCCTGTCAACGACTTCCATTTCCCCCCTGCCCTCCACCTTCTTAAGCCTTTATTACGCTCTAACCATTCCACTCCCTAATCTTTTATTCCATCTGCTTCATTTTATCATGCTTTTCCTTCCTTACTGACAAAACTTCCCCCTGCCATCCTTCTACTTTCTCTCTCAGCTCTTTTACCTCCTTGTCCCATCTCTCTTATCTTAACCTCAGGTCCTCCCTCATAGCTTCCACCTGCCTACCTTACGTTCTATCTCCACCATCTGACCTCGCCTATCAGCACCCCGAGAACCTCCTTCTCTGCCTGTGCCTCTATTTTTAGGGACAGGTGACCTACGTGTCCGTACGCTCTTTTTAAAGGGACTCTCTAGCGCACTTTTCTCCGGAACTTCTCTAATGTCTCTTTTCCTCTTCAAGAGATGCTCTCCCTTACGCTTTTTCCCTCGCTTTGGCGTTCCCCGCGATCCGATCTTTTTCTCTTCCTGCCGAGCTACTCTACACCGGGCCACTCGCAGCTGGCTATCATGGCCTAATGGAAGTTTCGTCCTCGTCGAGTTCAATACCTGTACTGTCAGTACTCCCGCTGCCCATCTCCCGTTCTTCCTCCAGTAACTGTGACCTATCCATGCAAGGAAGTATCTGCAACCCCTACAACTACAATGAAAATTAATTTTTAACTCCCCAATTCACCACTCAAAACTCTACTCACCTCCTAGGCTTCCACCCTCACACTCCACTCACATCTTCCACACAAAATCCGCGAAAACTTATCAACACCTGTCACTGCATACTATCTCACTAGCGCCACCAAAATGCAAGTCATGTCTTTGATTGTTAGGTGCAAACAAAATAAGTTATAAGAAAAATGACTACAAGAATGGGCTTAGCAATTCGTTGCTTTTTCTTAAAAAGAGTTACCTAATATAGATAGACGACAAAAATAGAATGATTTGCAACTCATAACATTAAACAACGCACTTCTCATAACACATAAAGTGTAGAAAAAGTTTTCGTATTTTTTATTTAAATACTTAATTATAAATTTATATATTTTCATTTTTATTATAAAAATAAAAGGTCTTTTTTTATTTTTAGACAAGTTATTACGAGGTATCCTTATTTACTATATTGACTAAAGTACTTTGAAAAAATATCATAGTTTCTGATTTATTTATTATAATTTGAATAAATGAAGATACATAATTGTTTCGATATTTCATTAAATGCAAGATTTACTTCATTGATCAGAAAAGTGTTATATTTACCTAAAGTTAATAAATATTTAATAAAATATTAATAAAGTTATTAAATAAATATTTCTTTCAATCTGATAAGTCATGGCTTAGGTAACTTTCTTCTGTAAGGTAAAATCAAATGTGATTTCCTAATAGTAAATCTAAGCTCTCATATGTTTAAATTAAATAGTAAAATCAACAAAATTATTGGGATTAAACAAAGAGTCGCACACTAGTTCATTACATTGGTAATTTGAGAAATTGAAAAATTATTATTGGGAAATAGTAAAACATTGTTTGACTCTTTTAAAGTATTTGCATTTAATAATATTAAGAGGTCTTAAGTGTAAAACAGGCCATTCCACAAATTTAAAAACAAAATTTAAAAAAAAAACGAAAAAATAGAAGTAATCATGGTATGGAAGTAATCTGGGTAACCTGGATGAAATTGAGGAGATAAAATCGACCTCTGTGAATTAAATTGCAAAGAAGCCAGCGCAGGAATTGCTAAGAAAAAAGATTAAGATTTTGGGAACAGATTATAAATGCCACTCAAAAACGAGATGCTGGATTAGATACTGAGGGCGATGCCAACCAACTGATAAATGTTTGCGAGGATCATCAGCAATATACAAATAAATTCAAGATTCGGCAGAAATCAGTTAAACCACGTTTAAAAGAAGATCGAGAAAATTGATTAAAAACTATATCGGATTTAGCTATTTTTGGTGGAACTGTAGATGATCAAAGGAAGTCCGAGATCATTAGAAGCTGTCAAACTTTAGACGAACTTACGGATGAATCGAAAAAACTTGGTTTTCAACTTGGCCGAAGTGTATGCTACTTCTGCTTGCTTCCGAGGTACTCACAAATTGTCGAAGGGAAGCGACATGTCAAAACTGTACCAGTGAAACTATGTCGCTGGCTCGCAGATCAAATCGACAACATCCGGATACGGATTTTTGTAGAGCTATCATTAGAGATTTGAAACAGTAGCATCAATTCTCGGTCCCGATCAAGCTGTTTTTTTATCTCAAGATGATAAGGCACACGTTCCTATTGGAATTACGGTAACTCATAAGCAATCTCCAATGCTTATGCATTTGGAGTATACAGTGACACTTCCTAATCGTGATTGGGTTATTACTGAAAAGCACAATCTAGTTCCTTCAGTATATGCAGTAATACATACTCTGGTCTGACATATATAGCCATTCGCAGCGGTAAACACTCATCTGCAACAGTCGAATCCCATTCTAAAGATTTCCACAGGCTTTTAGAGTAACTAGACTATAACTCAATTATAAAAACTCCTGAAGGATCTATAAAGCCTATCATGATTTTTACAGTTGATGGTACTTCTAATGAAAATCCCCGATATCCAAAAGTTATTGTGAATGGGATCAAACATTTTGAATATTTTAATTTAGATGCCCTATTGATTGCAACAGACGCAACCGGGAGATCTATTTACATTTCCAGATACAAAATTTTAAATACGCAGGTGACGTACTATCAAACGTTTGGTCTTCTATGGTGTTTGACAATCATAACGTAACAGCAGAATATATCGGGCCTGAAACTTTGGACGCAGTTATTTTGCCTGAGATGAACTGGTGCCATTGACATGTAAGAGAAGCTGCGGGATAAGGAGAAGTAGCTTGTGGACTATATCACCAAATGGTTTTTTATTACCACCATAACCAATCATTCAGGTTAAGTCGTTAAAAGTATCTAATTCGGAAGAGGAATCTTGTGGAAAGTTTGATTCTTTATTGATGCGACTGGCTCCTAATAAACAACTAAACTTTATTACAAAAATAGCTGCAAGGTGCAGTAAAATGTGTGATTGTATCGTGCTTCCATTTAGTTTGTGATTTAATTCAAATTTAACACGAATTAATTTGACTGATTTTCAGAAGAAAGATGAAGGTGCAGATTGGCTTGAAGAAAGCCATGTAGAATGTGTTTTTGAAGCAGGACAAATAGTCAAGATATGAAAAAATTCTCTTTTTCCCCGATGCATATTGGACAGTTTCTAGATGGCTTATACATAAATTTAAACCCGCCGATCCGAATGCAACCTCTAATTAAACCCAGGAGCCTGAGCTAAGCAATTGTGCTTCTGACATAGAAAGGGAGACGGAAAGTAAGATAAGGTTGAATGCCTGGCACTAAGGACAAGTCTGGGAACCCCTGCAGACTGCCAAAACCTAGTTCTTTACTATAATTCAGGCACTTTAAATGGGCTGAAAAGTTATGGAATATTGTCTCTTTATTTTTTTGTAAGACAATTGGATCTAATCCCGGCATAAATGAACAGAGTTACACACACAGAAGAACTTCCTTAATTACAAACCCCGATTAAACTTAACACAACTAAAAGGCTTAGCTGCTAAGGAGTTTAATTTCTTTAAGCAGCTTGCGGGATATCTTTGGTCCTCCATTTCCAAAAGCCCCTTCAGCCAACTTAGAGCTGTCTGAAAAATATCATAATCCGATTGTAGTCTATCAGCATCGTGTCCCAAAGCATAATTTGGCGTATAGGACGGAAGGTTTAAGACCCTCTTCCAGAACATCGATTGAAGATTTTCGATCATTTTAGTTTATCTTAAATCACAGACTGCGCTAGCATAATACTATACACTGCACATGAGACTCCGAAAAAGCGTGAATTTAGAAAAAGAATTGAGCAAAAAAGCATTTTTAGAACAGCACACATAGCAACATTTTCTGAATTCATTTTCTTGGTAGCCGCTTTAAGGAAAAGACCCGAACTTAAGAAAATAGAAAATAAGTGGAGATACTCCTCAACTACTTCAAGCTGCAGTCAAGCGAAAAGGAAACTGTAACTTTGTGGAAGAACTCTATGAAATACTACACTTTTTGATTTAGATTAATTTACATGCAAAAAATTTACTCTACAATATTCGTTTATCAGGTTAATTTTAAATTATAGATTAGTTTCATAGTTAGCGAGGATGACTACATCATCAGCATAGGCTAGCAACATTACATGAATTAGGTCATCAATCGAAACTCCTTTGGCCCCGTGGTTTTTCAGGTATACCTCTATGTCTGAGATTAACGAGGCCAAAGGAAGAGAACTGAGAATCTCGCTCTACAGGACCCCTAGAGTAACATTAACTGATGTGGTTGGGCCGGACTCAGTCCTAATATTCACGGAAGTGTTATCATATAAACTTTTTATAATTCTTAAAATTTTTATACTCACCCCCTTCCTGAGCAATGTTTTCCAAAGAAGCGAGTGATTAACTGAAGGAAAGGCTTCTTGAAAATCAATGAAAAACGCAAAGACCTTACGCTTCGGAATAACAAGATGGATTCGAATTAATGCATGCAGAGTGAAAATGTGATCTATACAACTTCTTCCAGTCCTAAAACTCGCCTGATTCTCCGGAAGGCAGTTTTCTACTTTAGCCCATACAGTCAGCCTTGAGGACAGCATTCGGGTAAAAGTGTTTGCTATAAAATTTATCAAAGCAATTTCTTTGTAGTTGTGAAGATCATCTCTGTTACCTTTTTTAACAAGCATAAAGGTTAGCATCTTGGACCAGTTAGAAGGAACTTTTTCTGATTCCCAAAGTCTGTTAAAGAAGCTGACCAGATAAGGGACCCAGTTTACTGGTAGATGTTTATAAAATTCATTAGGGGTGCCATGCTCACGGGGTGCCTTTCTACTCATACATGACAATATGCTTTTCTTTACTTCTTCTTTCAAGATTACATAATCTAGCAACGGATGCAAATTTATACACCACTTAACACTAACACAAACTTGTTCAATATACAATGAATCCCTAAAAGTCTGCCAACATTCGGAACTTATTCCACTAACTGAAGAAGACTTTATTATAAAACTATTCACTGCTGCCCAAAATGCTTTAGCGTTATTGCAAGATTTAAGATTATTCAGCATCATATCACATTCTCTATCTAACCAAGATTATCTCCTTTGTACTTGCCTAAAAGGCTTACACAGAAAAAACTAAAGTTAAATGATGTTGCATGTAAAGTTTCCCATTGTTAAAATTTACATTCTATTTGGCTAAAGTTTATCCAAAGATGGAATAAAAGCTGTTATCTGCTACGGCGACTTGCAACGGTTAAAAATTAAGCATATTTCGGCGAATGTTTCACCGAGGTTAGGAGAATAATTCTGATCTCGTCTACTGCGCTACTTTCTCTAGAAGCTTTACCTACGACTTTGTTGGCCTCGCTTGTAACTTAAAGGAAGCGGAACATCTTGGTCGTTCTAGTGTTCAGTAAGATTGTGACATTTAACTCCTGAAAGTGGATACATCCACAGTTAGAGCAGAATTACTCCTTTTCAACCTGTCACATTTAGCTTTTAGAAATTGTGACTCTTTTACAAGCGAATCTAAGTCAGCTTCCAGTTTAGAAAATATTTTTTTAAAGTTGGGTAGTAGCACCAACAACAAGGAATAATAAAAAACACTAAAATCCAAACAGTCACTTCATGAAGGTAAAAAGCATCCTTTAAAACTTAAACTAAACACAAAACAGAGCCAAAAATCACGGTTTGTACTCCAACTATCACCCGAAATAGTGTTTCTTAGACAAAAACCTTACAGCTCCAGGAATGCGTGTTTCGATGACAAGCCATATTTGCCTAACTAATTTGATTTATTTGACGCTTCTTTCACGTTTCACAACGTATTTTTCACACACACACACACAGACACACACGCTCACGTATAACGTGTCATCAAAGTTCATAAATATTTACACAACATACTATCAATAAAATTAAGTGATACGAAGTATTATATAAAATTACTTTTACAGATTGTAAAGAGTCCCGGTCTGGAACGCCTTTCATACAAAACACCGAAAAAAATTATTGAGCTGTCCCAGGTAAAATTTTAGCTAGATTGCATATTTTAAGAAAATATGGCTGTTTTACCTAAATATCTAGCGGTTTGAGCTAAATCTTACCATCTAGAAATAATCTAGACAACTTAAATAGATAATTTCTAGATGGCAAATTTACACTAAAACAGCTAGAAATTTTGGTGACACAGCGGTATTTTCTTAGAAGAGGAAATCCAGTGAAACGTTTAACTGGGACAGCTAAATCAGTTTTTTCAGTGTAAAATGACATGTTAAAAAACTGATTTCTTTATTAGCATTTCATGAAGTAGCAAGCATGTGAACTTTGTAAAATAAATGAGAACATTTTATGCTAGCAATTTATTTGGAAAGTTTTGCATTGATCTTTATATTGATACCACACAAAACCTCTCACCTTTCTGACAACTGCGACGAATATTATAGATAATTCGTGTCAATCAATATGGGAATCTACTAATCATAGAATACACTGCCAGATCGCTGAATGTCACGCACCAAATTATATCAAGAGTTTGATATCATGAAAAAAGAAAAATTTAGTTATTCATAAAAGACTCATTCGTCAGTTCTTTTGTGCTAAACCTTTGTTTAAAAACTATATGCATTTTTCACTCGGAAAATGAAGTGTTCAAACAAGTACAGTTTTTCATCATAATTTTTTTAAAGAAGAATAGTTATTGTTAACGCAGAAACAATAAAATGTAATCTTTACAGCGATTTCAAAGTAATTTTTACCTGCAATAAAAATAACCTTCAAGTTATAAGATTTTCTCACCACAATTAAAATGGTTACCACGTCAACTCTATCGAATCTTGTTCCGTTTCGATGCGAAAAAAATAAACTTTATCTACTTAAAGATACCCGCAACAAAAATTCACTTCAGTTTTTTTTGTGAGTTTATAATATTTTTAGCATCGGTTACGTTATTTGACATTTTAAGTTAGGCATTTAATTCCTTCATTCTTCATTTGTAATTTTCACATCTAGAATTTATAAATGTTAAAAGCCTACACAAATATAATTAGTACAACTTTGTGATCATCTAATTAAACTTGGAGATTCTTGAATATTGAAAACCAAACAAGTATACATGACTATCGATTTTAGATAATTAGTGATTCTCATTACTAAATATATAAATAAAAAAATATTTCATATGAAAAGAAAACTATCAAAGTTAAAAAAAGAAATTACTAAAAATCTTTTTTCTAGCCCAGTTTTTGTATGCATTGCAGATTATGTAAATGATTTATAAATTTGATCCTTATGAAACTGACAAGATAATTAAATAAAAAGCTAAAAATATATTTCTACCAAACTAAAGAAGTTAAAATTAATCATATAAATAAAACCTTTCTTAAAGTCTTTTAAATTAAAAGCTAAAATGATAAAACAAATAACTAAATAATTTTTAAGCAAAATTAAGAAAATTTTGTAAATAATAATGCGGAAAACTCCAATCTTTCGGCGATGCCATTTCAAACACGAAATTATTGCATGCAAACTTTAAACAAATATCTAATTATGCAATAATCAATAATTTATTAAAATAGCAGGAGACATTCGTCCAGATTAAAATTTTTCAACTACTACTACATAATTTTGCTTTGGAGAAGGAATCACCAAAGTTTAAAGTTTTCTGCATTATTATTTACAAGTTTTTTTTCTCTTTTTAGGGTTTCGTAGCCCCTAGCTGAAGCCCTTATGATTACGGTCGGGTGTCCATCCGTCCATCGTGGTATTTTTTAAGGACGGGAAGTGAGGGAAGGATAACGTACATGAAGTAGGGGAGGGAAAGTTAGCTATGGGAAGGTTTCCGCTACTAAAGCAAGTTTTTTGTTAAAAATAATGATTTTAAAAAATGATTTCAAAACTTAACTTTTAAGGTATACAAAAAAAATTTAACAATTTTGTCAACAAAATCTTTATATATTTTTTCATAATTTTTATTTCTTGAAAAAATAATGATGAATTTTATTTCTTTAAATTTTCATCCAAAATAAAAAAACATACTAATAGGCTAGGCAACCCTTCCTTGTAGGCGCCCGGCGCCTACTTCGACTAATTTTTTACATTCTCATCTAGAAAAGGTATTATTATTATTATTATTATTATTATTACACCATTAAGCCGTTTCCCTTTCGGGGTAGGCGTGACTCACTCAGTAG
>JAAAKG020048130.1:8065-18555 GCA_010014905.2 Druon quercuslanigerum
AGTATCCTTATGAAGAAAGCATAAATCCTTTAAGTTTAAAGACCTATAAAATATTTAATTTAGAGAATTTCTAAAAAATTTTTTTAAATCCGTCAAGATACATGGCCTGTGAAGGATTATGAACCGTGAATTCGTGGTTTTTGGCAGAAACAATGTTGTTTTTCCATGCTAAATTCTGTTGCTATCTTCTTGCCCATGCTATATTATTAATTAAATATTTCATTCTCAGTCAAAAAAGTTGAATACTATGAAATTTTTACAGAAAAAAATAGAGCAAATCACATAAGATGAAATTAATTTCTTGAGGAAAAAATGGATCCAAATTGATCCTCTAAGTAAACCATTGCGCCTTAAGAATGCTAACGAAGAAAGCATACATCCTTTAAGGTTGAGGAAGGACCTATACAATTTAATTTAGAGAATTTCTAAAAAAAAATTTTTAATCCGTCAAGATAGCCTGTGAAGAATTATGAACCGTGAATTCCTGGTTTTTGGCAGAAACAATGTTGTTTTTCCATGCTAAATTCTTTTGCTATCTTCTTGCCCATGCTATATTATTAATTAAAGATTTCATTCTTCAGTCAAAATACTTGAATAATTAGAAATTTTTACAGAACCAAATAGAGCAAATCACATAAGATTTAATTAATTTCTGAACAGTTAATTATCATTGAAGTCTTGACCACTTTGTGATACCTGGAAGTTCAATGGATCTCTTCGATACAACATCCTTTTGATAAATTATCATCTTTGCTAAATTAGTAATTAATTATCTATTTGTAGGCCAAATAAGTTTTTACAGAAAAAAGAGCAAATCAAATCAAATTAAATTATTTCCTTAAGGATGCAAGAGTTAACACTTTATTCTCTAAGTCAATTTCCTTTAGGCCTTACATAAGGCTACGTAAGAAGCATAAACCCTTTCAGCTTGAGGACCCTAAAAATTTAATTTTGAGAATTTCTGCGGAAAAATAATTAAAAATCTGTCAAGAAAAGAAACGCATATCATTATGGACAATCAATTGATGGTTTTGACCATCTTGTGACATCCAGAAACTTCGAATATTATGTTCCATGCTAAAATTTTTGATTAATTTTTGTCCATGCTAAATTAATGATTAGTAAACCATTCATTGATCATAAATATTGAATACCAAGTAAGATTTTAAACAAAAACAGAGAGAAAATGGCATTAATGAATTAATTTCTTAAAGATAAAACGGATAGCTTGTGATCCTCTGAGCCAATATCCATTGTGCCTTACTTATGATTATGTAGAAAACATAAATTCTTTCAGGACCTTACCAATTTAATTTAGAAAATTTATAAAATAAAATTTAAAATCCGTCAAGATATGAAGCGTGTGAAGGATTAAGAACAGTCAATTCCTGGTTTTGATGATGAACAATGCTTCTCTTTCATGCTACAATTCTTCTGCTTAAGTCTTGCCCATGTTGTAATATTAATTTTGCATGGAATATAAGAAAATATAAATAATATAAATATAATACAATATAATATAAATTAATTTAAGTTTTTAAAGAAGCATCAATAGCAAATAATATAAAATTAAATTAATTCGTTGAGGATAAAAGTGATCCTCTAAGTCGTTATCCCTTGCACCTTAGGTAATATTTATAAGGAAACAATTCTAAATCTGTGAAAAAATTGATCCTCTAGAAGATTATGAATATTTAAAAAATGGTTTTGACCACTTTTGCTAAATTCTTGATCATGCAAGAAATTTTGTACAGAAGAACACAGCGCAAATTACGTAAATCTATAAAAGGGAGACCATGTGATCCTCTAAATCGATACGCCTTGCGCCTTACGTCCGATTACGTATAAAGTATAAAGCTCTTGCAGGCTTTTGTTGCTTCGAGTCATAATGTGGGCTTTCATGAAACTTGGCAAAGTCTTCGAAACTTCAGTTGTTCCAAGTCAATGGACATGGAAAGGTGCATTAAAGGCCTCAAATACATTTGCTTAATTTGCATTGGGTACTTTGAACTCTTAGAAATGCCCTCTTTGCCTTTCACTCAACTTTGAATCTTTCGTCTTTCATGGGCAAGAGATTATTTCCCAAAACACAATGGACTCTGTTTCGATCTTCCATTAGCATTTTATCACAAAGGATAACAAACGCACTTTGTGAGAGAGTTACAAACCTCAATTTCAATCTTCTACATTCTCTCGGTTTAGGAAAGTGAATTTGCAGATTCCTGTTATCGGCATTTACCGATACCGACCTTTGCTATGATTTCAAGTCCAGATATTGAATTTTCAAGGAAATTAGTTGATTTTTTCATCCTAAAAGGTAAATGTTGAACAAAAATTTGTTTTTAACGGATACTAATTTTTTCTGTGACGGTTAAATTTACAACAAAAACATTCATTTTCAACCAGAAAAGAAGACAACAGTTGCATTTTTGTAAGAAAAATATTACTTTGACAAAATAGTCAAAAAGACGAATTTCATAAAAGACAGTTACATTTTTAAAACGAAAACTTTAATTTTGAAACAAAAAATTGATTTCTAACCAAGGAAAATAACTTAAAAAATTAATTTTCAACCGCGAAGATTAATTTTATAAAAAAAAGATGAATTTTCTACAAAATAAAATAATTTTCAGCCAGCTGAATTCTACGAGTAAAGACGAAAATTTACATAGTTGAATCCTAAACCAGAAAGATGCATTTTCAAAAAACAAGATTAACATACTACTCATCAAACAAATTTTAAACAAAATACATAAATTTTTATAACAAGTTGTGAAAATTTCAACATATAAATGAAAAATTTCCAACGATAAATGGAATAGTTAAAATTTCAGAGAGAAAAGTTAATTTTTTACCAAAAGAAAAAACGAATTTTCCACAAAAAATTTTAATTTTACACCAAAGATGTGAATCTTCCAAAAACGATTTTTGAACAAAGTTGTTCAACGTTGAACCAAATATTTAAATTTTTAGACAGAAATGTACATTTTCAACATAAAAGTTAATTTTCAATTAAATAGTTCAATTTTCTAATAAAAATGTTAGATTTTCTAGCCAAAAATACGAACTTTCAACAAAAAATTTGAAAATTTTACGGGAAAATGTGAGTTTTTAACCAAATAGTTTAATTTTCTACCAAATTGTGGAAGTTTTTACCCAAAAAAAACGGATTTTCAACAAAATAGATCACCTCAACCATAACTTTTGGTTGAAAGTTAATCTTTTTTGGTTAATAGAACAACTGTTTTCGGTTAAAGTAAAAATTTTTTGTTTAATAATTCGACCATTATGTTGAAAAGTCACCATTCTGGTTGAAAATGAATTTGCTTTGTTTGAAAATCATATATTTTTGACTAAAAATTTCACATTATAGTTAAAAAACTCAACTCTTTGGTTAAAAATTAAATTTTTTTTTTAAAAATGGATCTTTTCTAATTTCAAATAAAACAACTTTAGCTAAAAATTGTACTACTTTTCTGAAAAGTCAAAATTTTTTTTAAACTAATCCTTTTTTGTTACAAATTGAGACTTTGAACATTTTATTAGAAAATTAATTCTTTTTTAAATTCATGCTTGGGAGTTAAAATTAAACTAAAATCATTGTTGATTGAAAATTTAATTTAAAAAAAATCACCTTATTTTAAAAATTTGTCTGCTTTAGTCGAAATTTCTTTCTTTTAAATAAAAGTATAACTGTTTGGTGTAAAAATAATCTTACCGACATCGAGACTGTTCCACAACTAAAGTGGTTCTTGTCTGTGCTAAGTTTCTAGAATTTTCTCAGCTAAATTTCTAGAACTTTCTAGAAGGGTCCCAATTACGCCAAAAAGTGATATTGCGCAATTGTGAGAAACGAATTTGTGTAAACAACTTTAAGGTTACTTACTATCTCAATTATTAAATAACCTTGCAGCTGCTTACACAAATTCATCTCTCAAAATTGCGCAATATCGTTATCCTAGCAGTTTCTAGAAACTTAGCATGGACACGAACCACTAGAAACGAATTTGTATAAACAACTTTAAGCTTAATTATTATCTCAATTATGAAATACCCTTGCAGCTGCTTACGCAAATTAATCTCTCGAAAATTGCGCAATATCGTTATCCATGAAGTTTCTAGAAACTTAGCATGGATACGAACCAAAGAAACGAATTTGTGTAAAAAACTTAAAGCTTACTTATTATCTCAATTATGAAATAACCTTGCAGCTGCTTACGCAAATTCATCTCTTAAAATTGCGCAATATCGTTATCCTTTAAGAAGATTCTAGAAACTTAGCATGGACACGAACCACTTTAACTGTGAAACAGTCTCGATGTCAGTAACAAGGGAATTTTTATACATTTTTTCAGGAAAATTATAGAAATAGTAGCTTTAGTAAACAAAATGTCCAATAGTATAGTAAATCCTAAGGCTGAATTTTATCTATTCAAGTGGATAATGAAAGAGAATCGAAAAAGGGAAAAGTTCGAATCTGGAATGGGTCACGAGGCTATGAATTATGATTATGTGTTCTTTTGTCTAGGGTCTACGCGTGATCAGTTCATTTCACGGCACGTTACACCGGCAATTTCGAACATTGCCCGGATTTATCGTCACATTAATGTACTCCATAGAAGGGTTTGGGAAACGCTGTGACTTTTCTTCCTTCACTAATAGTGGTATTTCTCGTGACTGACTGAACCAATGAAAAACCAGTATTCACGAACATCATCTAGGAACAATTGTAATAATCTCGAACCTGATACCCAAACAGAGAAAGCTTAATTAAAGAGCGTCTGGGAAATACGTAGTTACGAAATCAGAGAGATTCTCCAACAAACTTCACTGTCGACAATATTCTCATCCTAGAATAAATACAACCTAAATAATTATATTAGAAATTTAACTACAAAGTAGTATAGCTATGAAAGCAGTATGCCACTTACCGACCGAGTATGGTTCGGTTCCATGCTAAGTTACCTTCTCTTGGTAAGTGGCGCACTATTCCCATAGCTATACTACTTAGGGACTTTACGGCAAAAAAGATCCTAAAACAGAGGAAAAAGGGTAATTTTTCACGAAAATGAGGGAACAAATTCTTTTATATAAATTTAAATATATTCCATTTTGCAAAAATGCGCTTAAAATTCTGAACTTCAGGTACATTTTTCAATAAAACAGCTGGAATTTAAAATAAAAATCATATTTTTAGATTCTCATCCAGAGAAGGTATTAAATTTGTGTAAAATTGGACCCCCCCCCCCTCGGTTTTTGTAAAATGTCCACGTTTTGGGACCCTCTAAATCTGAAAAAGAGGTTTTTTGGAAAGCGTCTGTCTGTCTGTGTCTGACTGTGTGTCTGTAAATTTTTTAGTTTGCTAGCACGATAACTTTCGAAAGAATTTACACATTGGATTGGAAATTGATATACTCTTTTAGTGTCCTAAAATAAAGGTCAAGTTCGTTAGCCAGTCATTTTGATCAAAAAAGAAGCATATTTTGAAAATTTTTGAGACCACATTTGTCAAGATTCAAAAAATCTCTGTACAATTATTTATAGTACTCGAAAAGACATACAATTTGCTTCTCATGACTTTTTTTGATAAAAACAAAATTACCAGAGTTATAACATTTACGTAATTCCAAAAAGCACATGAAAATGAACATTTTAAGACAAATAACGCACGATAAAAAAAAAAAAGTAAAAAAAAGAGAAAAATTTTGCTTTATAAATGCCCTATAAGACTGTCCTAACGATTTTTTATTTTTCTTGAAAAACCGAAAATTCAAATTTTGAAATAAAAAAATAATGGAAAATCGAAATTTAAATTTTACGGTTAAACTGGGCAAAATAGGTAAAAAAGTGTATAGACAAAAATTGTGCATTATAAAAAGATCTAAAAATTTGTTATGAATCACTTTTTGATAGGATGTGAAGTTTTTGTTTTAATCATGAAAAACATCGTAAAAAGTAAAAAAAATCTGCCCGCTGCGTAGGCACATACTCAATCACAACTTTTGTCTCTTAATTTCTTTTTACTTTTTAAAAAAATTAATAAATAATAGAAATAATATACAATTTGAGGCACGAGATACGTGATGAGAATATGTTCGTTAAAGCGGAAGGAGCTTTAACAAAAGAGAATTCACTATCACCAAATTACTGTTGTCGATGGTTTGACCTTTAGTTTAAAAAATCTGTGCGAATATACGAAGCGCGTTATGAATATACTATCGACCGCGAAGCGCTAGAAAAAAAAGCCGCGCGCCCTAGGCGCGCTCAAACTAATTGATTACAATTTAATTAAATTCTTAGTGAGAAGAAAACCATTGTAAATAAAATTTTTCAAATTTGCACTTACCCATCTTTGCCTAATATATTTTATTTTTTAAAGTCCACATTCTCTCAACTCACCTGTAACAAAAAACACAAAAATTTATTAGTGACTTTTTATACTTTTTTTAGGAAGAATTTTTCTTTAAAATATCCAAATTTTCGATTTAAAGTCCTTAAATAATAACATTTTTAATTTAGAATAATTTATTCTAGATTACAGATTTTAAAATTTGTAAGTAATATGACATCTTTTTTTAAAATGTGATCAATTCAGAAATTAACCACATACGTCGACGAATTTTTTTTAAGGACGGAGTAAATAGGGTGATTTTTACAACAATAGAGGAATCATAAGAAAATTTTTTTAATACATTTTATAATAGCTTTTAAGATTTATAATAAAAACAGACGAATTTTTAACAAAATAGTTTTAATTTGAACCAAATAGTTAAAATTTCATGTTAAAAAAAAAATGAATTTAAAAACAAAAAATTGAATTTTTAAACAAAAAAGGTTGAACTCCAACGAAAAACAGTTTAATTTTTACCAAACGTTGTGGATGATGTTTAACAAAACAGTTAAATTTTCAACCAATGAAGATCAGTTTTGAATTTCAAAATAATTAAATTTTTAACAAATTAGTTGAATATTTAACCAAATAGCTCAAACGTCGACACACACACGGATGCAAAAAAGATAAAATTTCTAAAAAAAACATTAATTTTCAAACCATGGGGACGAATTTTCAACAAAAAGAGTTCAATTTTAAATCAGGCATGATTTTTTGCTAAAGCGAGCAAAAAAATTCCTTCCAATTGTTGAATTTTAAGGCCTCAAAAGCGAATTGTCTACAGAAATGTTGGATTTTTAACCAGAAATATGTATCTTTAACCAAATAATTACTTTTCGATACAAAAATTTAATTATCTAATAAAAAAATGAAATTTTTAAGTTAAAAAGACTTAAATTGTTTTTCCAAAATAATTGAACTTTTAAGCCAATCATACAAAATTTATACAAAACAACTGCATTTTCAACCTAAAAATAATAAATTTCAATTTAGAGGTTTATTATAAACAAATAAATGGAATTTTAAAGTATAAAAGATTAATTTGCAAGCAAAAATATAATAGTTACAATTTTATCAAACTGGTCTAACTTTCCAAATTTTAACAAAATAAATGAATTTTCAAAAAAATAGTTAATCATTCAACAATAAAATAAATTTTTTTAAGTAGTTCAACTTTTAACCAAGTAGTAGAATTTCCAACCAATAAATATTAAATTTTAATAAAAAATGTAACAGTTGATTTTTGAACTAATGACGAACAATTTTTAACCGAAAATGGAATATTTAAATTTTTAGTTAAATAATTAATTTTTAACTAAAAAGGAAAAGAACTTTCAACAAAACTGTTAAATCTTGAACCAAAAAATTAATTTTTTGCACACTATTTCTACTTTCTACGACGCAGTTGAGTTTTTAGTAACAAAATATGAATTGTCAACAAAAAATACTGACACTGAAACCGATCAATTTTTAGCACAAAATACCGCACTTAAATTTTCAATAATGAAAATTAATTTTCTTAATTATGAACTAGGGTTAAATTTTCAAACAATGAAATTAATTTTCAACAAAAAAGTTTAAATTTCAATGAATAAGATAATTTTTGATAAAAAGAGATAAATGCTCAACATAAATTACAATAGTAGACTTTTAATTAAAAAAGAATTAACTTTCAACTAAAAATAGTTTAATTTTGTTATTGGGTTCTATAAATTCAATTCGCACTGAAGAGAAAAAGTATAAACTGGGGAAAACAGCGAAGATTTTAAAAAACAGGGAAAATAGAGGAATTCTTTGAAAAAGGGGGAAAGAGGTGGATAGGGAAAACATTTTTAACTCTATAACTATTATTTAATACTATCAAATCCTGTAAGCCATTTTCCATTTTAAAAGTACATTTCGGTTACCGATATCGATGGTTCTCTTCCATGCTAAATGGGTTTGTGTCCGTGCGAAAAGCTATCTCTGCCGGTAAATATAGTTAAAAAGCGGTCTTATCTGTTCGATTAAAAGAAAAAATAATCAATAATATGAAAACAGTATCAGGAACTAAATTAAAAAAATTTAATTGATTTCGTGACTTTCGAAGGATTTACGAATTAAAGAATCTCTTTTTAACCCCCTCCCCCTCCCCCCATAGGATTTTCTTTGGACATACAGAAGTATCACGTTCTCACCCCTCCCCAAAAAAAAATTATTTTGACGGAGAACTCGTATTAAACAAGTATCGACTGTCACTAGCAACATGGCAATAAATAATCGATTAGTGGTTACTACAATCTGAATTTTCCCAGTCTATGCCTATTTTGTATCGAATTTCCGTCGCCGAAATAGAGGAAAATACGCCAAATGTAGGACTGACACGAGAGTAGCAGTTCAATAAAATAGAGATGACAAATTTTATTTGAATGTCTTGAAATTGAAACATTATTAGAATTGGAAATTTGATACTGAAAGGTACTTTGAAAAAAAAAATTTGTAATCATTGTTTTCTTTAAACATTTGTTGTTTCTTTTTCAACAAAAAACTGAAAATTAGAATTAGTAATGGGAGATATTATATTGAGAATTAAATAATTAATTAATCAAGAATGTTACCGACCAATATTCTTTTAGTATTTTAAAAAATATTTTTTTTGATAAAATTTTAATCGCCATAGAAAAGTTTGGAAACAATTAATTATATTTTATGTGATTTAAAATAGTAAAATATTTTAGGGGATTTCAACACTTCAAAATATTTTGAAAATCCAGATTTCTTAAAATGACTTGAAATCTTTTATAATAGTCCGAAATCCCTTGAATTCTTTCGAATTATTTCCAAATTTTTTTTAATATTCTGGAATATTGTGAAGTCTCTTCGCATTCACCTAAAAGTATCTGAAGTATTATCCTTTTTAATTTTAAATATTTTAGGATCAGCTTGAAAATAAATAAAATAGATTCGAAAATGTTATTAAATTTTTTGAATCCTTAAAAGACATTTGAAATCCTACGCAAACTTTCAGATTATTTCCAAAAAAATTTTAATCTTGTGTAATGTTGAAAAATCCCTTCGAATTCTTCAAAAAGTGTCCGAAGCATTAGTATTTTCCATTTTTGTAATTTAAATATTACTTTGAATTAAAGAAATAAAATAGTTTTGAAAATATAAATAATTTTTTGTTTCCTTACCAAAAAAGTTTGGAATTCCGTGAAAACTTTTGAAATTCTTTGAAAAAGCCTTAAAACCCTTTAAAATCTTGAAAATTCATAAGATTCATAACAAATTGTTAGGTACTGAATTTTCCAAGAAATACATAAACTCTCAACTAAAAAAGATAAATTTATAAACTAGAGAAAAAAAAGAATTTTCTACCAAAAACAAAAAATTAAAAAAAAACATAAATTTTTACACAATTAGGTCAATTTTCAAGTAAAAAATGAACTTACATTTACAATGTGGAATAGTTTTATTTTCAGTTAAAATAATTAATTTTCAATCAATAAAAAACGAATTTTTAACAAAATACAAAATATTTTCAAATAAAAAAATAAATTTTGACCAAAAATGAAATAGTTGAATTTTTATTAAATAAGTAAGTTTTTAAGGAAACCATTTTCAACTTGAATTAAGAATCTTGCATAAAAAAATTAATTTTTAACAAAGTACTTCAACTTTTAACCGAATTGTTGAACTTTTTACTAAAACACACAATTTTTTACAAAAGAGCCCTTTAAGAGAGATTTAAATTATTTAGTTGAATTTCCTACAAATTATAATCATTTTTTAATAAATAGTTGAATTTCCAAAAAAAAAACATAAACTATTTAAATTGCTCAGAATTATCTGGATTACAATTTAATCAATTGGATTATCTAAATTAAATCAAATCAACCGGATTAAAAGTGGATTTACCTGGATCGTATATGGATTACTCTGAATTGATTATAAGTGAATTAATTGATAACTCTGAATAACTGGATTACAAGTTTTTTATTTTTAATAAATATAAATTTTAATTATTAATTTTAGATGTTAACTTTGTTTGTCTACTGGTCTATATCAATATTATTAAAATATTGATAAATCTTAAGATTGTGAAAAAAATGTCTCTATC
>JAAAKG020048141.1:0-18554 GCA_010014905.2 Druon quercuslanigerum
ATATATGTTTGGTATGCAATTTTTGGCAAAAAATACTGAGGAGGACCCCTATCCGTGTTCGAAACGTTTGCCAATTTAACCTTTTTAAAGAAATACACGTTTTATAATTAATTATATTCATAAGATATATTAAATAAATTCTGATTTAAGTGTAAAAGGAGAAAAAAGAGTATTTCTTTAAAAATGGGAAAAAGGGGGATCGGGGTAAGACTGTGAAGTCTATGATTTAGTTCACCTTCGTGAAAATTCCGTGCAAGGAAGCAACTAATGTTATTTCAGAATATAAAATGTAACGTTTCTTAAGGACGTTTAACCCGGAAAGGGATATGGTCAAATGGTATTAAATATAAAAAAAGAAGTTTATTCACAAATATAAAAGAAACTTTAGTATTTTAATGATCCATCATGAACAAAAGTTTTAATTCCATTAAAATATATTATAATATATGATACATTTCTATAGCATAAAAGGAACATTCATTTTTGAAAAAGACTTTAACTCTAAACTCTTAAATATAAAATTAGCTTCGATAATTTAGCAATTCCACACACCTTTTTTTTGAAGAGCGATTTGATATTTATTGCAAAAGTAAAAACCAATAGGAAAAAATCTCGATTTTCATACAAATTTTCGGCTTTTTCACGGTGCTTAAAATTTCAGGCTAATTTCAGGCTAATTCCCGGTTTTACAGTTCATCCAAGCATTGACCACCTTGATATTACTTAAGTACATTCATTTATAAATATTGGATATTAATATAATTTCTGCGAGCACTTTAAATTAAAAAAGGCAATTGAATTAAACAACTTAAATATGTATAACCTAATCATTTAAATTTTCCTCGATATGTAATTCAACCAATGCTCGCAAATTTTTCCTTATTTTTCATGTCCACATTGACGAGACAATCTGATTTTAAAGTTTATAAGTTTATTAATTGGCCCAGTTATGGTTACGATAGCATATTTAGTCCAACTGTCGATAAAAGTTGCTTTTGTGAAAGTAATTGGAAAAACCAAGTTGAATCACAATCTTTTCTACAATGCCGGAATTACACCACTCTTTCGTCAAAAAGATTTTATTCAAGAATTGTTCAAAACTTTATTTTCCAAAGTTAAACAGAGAACAAAGAAAAGTTACACCTTCCTTGAAATATTCTTCGAAATACTTGTTTTTGAAAAAACAGATATTTTATCCACCTACAGACAATATATTTTATTATAGGTCAGACCACCCTACAATAGATAATGCTCCTGTACTAGATAATCCCCAGTGGGCACGAAATTTAAGAACGAAATTGGAACGTCCTAAAAACGTTTCATGTGTCAAATAAAACTTTAAAACGTCTCTAGAACGTTGTATGTTTGAGGAACGTTATTTGGACTGACTTTGGATGTTTTTGAACCGTTCTAATAATGTTCTTTAACATTTGCACATACTAGATCCCTAGTTAGAAGCACAAATATAGGTAAAATATTCAATTATAATTTAAATATATTGACACGTATTGTGTCTTAGATATTAATTACATTAATTTTACATTTTAACATCTATTAGTATTTTTAATTAAGTATTATCTACGGTAGGATGATTATCTACTGTAGGGTGGTCTCAGCTATACAACTCGTGCATTTTCATATTTTGCATTGTCAGCGAATCGCAAGCAGAGGAAGAGAATCGTGCAAAGTATCTTTCCAATAACCGTTTTAACCATTACGACGATATCAAGAAAATGACATTTTTATCAATAATTTTTACCCAGCAGAAACATATATAAATGTGTAAAAGAGTATTTCAAATAGAATTGTCCTACTTCCTTATGTGCAGAATTCCTGAAAACAAAACCAAAAATCTAATGAAGACATTCTAACTACCACCATAAAATGTCCCTATTGCAATTTGAAATAGGATAGAAATTTTCCTGAAAAAGAATAGCAAAAAATACTTTTTTTGGACATAAATAAAAAAAGAGGGGAAAAAATGAGAAAGCAACAAACCATATCGCCTTCCTAATCTTTTTTTTCTTTCGTATCTTTTATTTTTATTATTATCAAATCATAAAAAAAGTAAAAAATAATCACCAACGTTCCGGTAGTCCCCACAGCACCCTTATCAAGGGGAAAAAAAATAATAATAAAATTTTTGTTGAGTAGGCAGGAACAAAAACGATACCACGATGCTCTCTCAATGACACCCGAGAATCAAGTGTGTCAATACATTTTTATGTGAAAAAATGATGTTTTTCTTCTCTTTTTTAGGAAAATTTATATCTTTTTCAAATTGCAATTGGAACATTTGATGGTGGTTGACTTTTATTATTTTTGTTTAAATATAAAATGTATAATCTATCTTTGATGTAGCAAAGTCAATAATTCAGCTCTATATATGTAATTGATTTATGGACTGTGTAGAGGCTATTATTAGCAGAATAAATGTATGAGCGCAATTGAACAATATACTAATTACTGGGACAAGAAATTAGTGCAACGTGTGCATTGAATTACAAGTAGCATTTCAAGTGACGTATGACTAGTTACTGATGAGATATCACTGATATAATTATAAATGAGATATAAAGTAACAAAATTGACCTATAATGACTTTACCAGAGCTAAATATAATATATGTTGCAAGCTGACAGTTATATTTAGATTTTTAGTATTGTCTATTTATACTTTTGTCTATTAAATATTCACGAAACATAAATTCTTATCATATTTCCAGCGATGCACCAATTAATGTTTTTATATATTTTAGGCTAAGAGAATTAATTGAATAATCCAGAGTTTCAAAAATAAAAAATAAAGATAACGGAAATCAAATTCTTGAAAAAAGTGCTCACAAATGAAGGGAAGTGATAATAACTACAATGTGTTATCTTCTAAGGGGTGTATATAGTTGGGTCAGTCTTCTTTTCTAAAAATTAATTTATAAAAATTAAATATTATTTCTGAGCTTCAAAACTGAAAAAAGTAGAAAACGGCGTGAAGTTTTTGAAAAAAGAATCATTTCCTGATGAATTAAAATCATAATTTATATGAACAGTTATATTTATTTTTTTAATCCATTCGATGATATTAATAAAGATTTATAATTTAAGCAACTTTTATTGTCCCAAAGAAACGAACTAAAGAAAATAAATGAAATTTAAATTCCCGCGTAGCAATTTATTGGGAAATCATTCGGAGCCAGGAAAGACCATCTTGACAGCAAATGTGGCGCTGTCAAGATGGTCTATTATGGCACTGAGTAGAAGTGAAACGCTTTTGCATGGTCAAATGCTAGTCTGGACGAGCTAGTCTAGCGCTAGTCAGTCGGTCTTGAGAACATCTATTTAAGATGATTAATTCAGAAAATTATTTCAAGACTTTCTAGAAGTTGAGAAAAAAATCTTTGTTTTGAATGCACATTTTCCATTTTTATTATTTTAAACACCCTTGATATTTTTGTAAAAGTGCAAAAAGTTCGATTATGGCCCCGAATAGACTGATCGCATGATGAGGAAAAAATTAATTTTTATAATGTTCATTTTTCATTTTTCGCACTTCTAAACATTCCACCTTTTTTTAGATGAGCAAAAAAAATTTGAGTCACACTTAAAAAAATGTTATATCATAAGGGATTAGCGAGCATCCGATTAGTGCCCGAAAAGAACGTCTACATTAGACGGTATTTTCATTTTTAAATCTGATAATATTAAATACTACCGCACGATCCCTCTATTTCTCAATAGGAATAACATATGAGGTAAACCCCCCATATATACAAATACAAGATTAAAAGGCGTAATGTTAAATAAAACAAATGCAAACTACAGGGACCTATATAAATTACTTCTCCGAATGTGACATAATTGATTTTTTATTTCGGCCCTTTACCCGCGCCCTTAGAGCTAACTAATTAGGCAATTCGAAAAATCAGAAGGGTCGATTCAGTTCGTTGTTAAATCTTCAAACAACATTTTATTATGTATTAATAACTTGTGACTGGAATGAGGCAAAAAATATAGTTTCATACAAACTTGTCTGATATTTATACCCTTATCTATCATTTTTTTAACAATTTCCGTTTATCTAAACATTCTTCTAACACAGTACCCTAAATTTACATCTTTTCTGATAAACAGGAAATAGTTAGTTTAAATTAAATATTAACACAACCGATTTACTACGGTTTTAATTGTTTAAATGTAGCTTTTGTGTGTTCGCGACGAATGTATACTTTGAAGTCAATTATTTTTGCAAACAAATTCTAAATAAATTCTAAATACACCACTTTCTTAGAATAGAACTAAATAACGACATGAAATAATTAATTTAGTGTAAAATGAAGTTGTAAGTTTTTATATTTTATCCAAAAAATCGTTTAAAAATGTAAACTGTTAAAAAAATTATGGGTGCATAATGAAAAGTTTTAGCATAAAAGGTTCTAATGAAATCTGTTAAGAAATAGCAAAAAACTATAGTTTTCAGCATTCTTCCAGTCAAAAGTTACATTTCAAAATGCAAAAATTATTTTAAGAAATAATTAAAAATGGAATCGATCTTTCTGATGTTTACATTGTTTAAATAATTATAATAATTAATCATAAATACATTGAACTTTCATATTTGACCAATAAAAAGGATTTTTTTTTTTTCATTACACAAAAGTAATATTTACGCCCAATGCAAAATAATTGATCCTCGTGTAATTTTCACTCGTTTAATTACAATTTATGTCTTTAAGTCTCGTATTCGTAGATATGGTGGTTTTACCCCTGTTTTTATCATAAGGCAATATAGGGGTGGGTTGGTCCCATTTCATATTGATGGATCGAAAAAATCTCTTTTCACATTTTTTTAAAACACTTTAACCTAAATTCAATCATTGCCCTACTGAAAATTCCTATATAGGTTCCTATATAGGAACTGACATAGAATTCTATATAGGATCCTATACAGGTTACTGTATTTGTCCCTATCCAGATGCGCAGTAGTATTATATAGCATCTATGGCTGCGCAGAAGTATTTTGGTCCTCCAGGGGCACCTGGAGGCGTATGATTAGTTACCATTAGATAAAATTTAAAAACGTGTTGTTAGGTACCTTATAAGTAAGGATCCTATACAGAAATTAATTCAGGAACCTATATAGGATCCTATGTTATTTTCTATAGGTGAAACATACAGAATCCTATGTAGGATCCTATATAGCATCCTATATAGGTTCCTATACAGAATACTATATGGTAACTTACATATAAATGTTCAGTAGAGTGCTATTTTTTGAGGTGAGCTTAAATTAAACCTGTTTGGTGAACTTGGACACGTCGTTTTGTTTATCTTTTAAATACAAAATTTGACTTTTTTCTCTTTCCTGAACAATTTCGATTTTGTAATAAAATTAAGAAATTAATAAAAATATTAATTATCAAGCGTGCTGCAAGCAAATCGATCATTTAATATATGCTGATCCTGACACGTACTATTAGACCAAATCATTGCTATTCAAGTGTCCTTGAAGCAATTGGGAGTGGGATTCTATCCATAGATTAAAACACAAACTCTCGCAATTGAATATCTCATCATTTTTTAAATATTCTTAAAAATGTGCAATCGGATATATAGGAAAGATTTTTACATTATTCTTCAAATTTCTTAGAAAAATACGTATTTTAGTACTTGTGGTCGCATAGATTTTCGAAACTACAATTTCCAAAAAATGTAATAAAGTTTTACAATATAATACAGAATTCCATTTGAAATTGATTTGCCGCAGTTTCTGTAACGAATAGGATATTGAATGACGTCGTATCATATATGGGTATGTCAATCTTATTCTCCTTTTTCCTATGTAAAATCTTTTAATGCCAATATTTTTCACGTTCTAAGAGTTTTCTTTTACTCAGAATTCTAAAACTCGAATTGCGAACAAATTTAGGTGATTTATATATACAAAATTCTTTTTAAATTGGTAGCTATATATTAGATGTTTAGATATTTTCAATCACGCAGTTATAATTAGACATTTAAAACCGGTGGATTTACTGAAATCGTTTCAACCATGTTATTCTCTCGGTTATTCTATAATCTCAATTTTTGAACTTTCGACACAAGGGTATTTAATTTGATCGGATGATATAATTTATGAAATATCACAAATAATCCGTCCAACACACATCTATAATAAATATTATTGGGTTGATAAATCGCTGTTTCAACTGTCAATTACACTAGCTTCAAAAAAAAGCTTATCGTGTAAAAGAGAAGACTTATGGCTAATAAATTGTTAGCTGAGGCTCGAGAAAAGTTCTAACATAAACTTAGAATTGCGCTGATCAATGTCCCTCGTGTACTGTATAAAATATAAATCAAGATAAAGTTCGAACTCTCATAAATCAGTGTCCTCCAATTCTGGACTTATTAGCGATTTCATCAGATATATCATGTGGGTGTTTCTACGTTCGCACTTCTAAATCAAATGTTGTCATGTAACATTTCAATTTGTTTTTGGAAACAAAACGTCTTTCTCTGAAAATATACCAATAACTATAGTTATTGTAGTAATTTAAAATTCACTTTCCAAAACGGTTCTGCTGAACCCAAAACTCTTGTCGCCATTTGCGCTTGACTGAACTGCGTGAAAAGACGAGTGTCCGACGGATGATTTCTTTCCGGTCAAATTCTACGTCGGAAATAAGAGACCAGCTCTCCCTTTTTATCTTTATGTGTCAATTAAAGATGATATCCACCAAAAGGTTCATTTCTGCTCGATTGCTTTCCTGTACGCGATTAATCAATGTCTATAAATGTTTCAAATCCACAAAAACTCACCTATGGACTGACTTTTTTAAATCAATTTTGAACGCTTCGAATATCGTTTCGAGCTTGTTTTCATACTTCATATATGCGTGCGTTTCGACTTTTTTTGAAATATCATAAATATTGTAACTTTAATCAATACTTCTGTTCAAGCACTGTTCATTAGAACGGAAACTTTGGCTTTCAAGACTGCATTTCTGAATTTATTCAATATAGCTTTTTTAGTTTTTATCAAATTTAAAAATGTCCTGTGGATAATTTGCAGGTGTTATTTTTTCTATAATAACCTAGTTATTGAAAGAATTTAAAGTCAGTTCAAGAAAGATATCATATCATCGTTATAATCACATATAAGCATGTCATTGATTATTAATTATCTAGCACTTTTTAATTTGTGTCGAATCAAGAAATGTTATTCGAATACTTTCTAAATATTGTTTTAATCTAATGAACAGAATTTTTGAAACTTACGGAACTCTTTACAAAATTTTTAATTTTGTGAGTGATCCAACCAATATCTGTCCTTAGTGCATGTTAAATACGAGACAGTTTGAAGCTAATGAAATTTTTATAATATACTGAAAAATAATCACTGTATCTTCTTTTGTAATATTGCTACTTACTAAGCAATACTACAGTCACAGTTTACACACCTTTTTATAAACAAAAATTTAATTTTCGGACTCTTATAGTTTATTTATTATTCTAAAATAAGTAATAAAGTAGTATTATTCATATAGAATATATTAAATACTCTATATTAAATTAGAAACATATCCTTTGATGTTAAAGATGTAGGGATTTATTTTTAATGAAGTCCTAAAGGCAACCCCGCTACAAAAAAGATTGAGTAATAAATTAGTTCATTTGGCTAGAAATGCATGAAATATTTGTATTAGAATCTATAAAGATCCCGAAAATACATTTTTTGTTAATTAAAAGGGAGGTTTCTCTTAATTTCTTAAGGTGGTTTTTTAATTTTTATGTACTTTTTCATTTTCTTATATGTTCTGAGGACCATTTACAATTTTATTCAAAAATTAAATTATTTTTCAGTACCATATATGAAAACACGAATTTTTGACGTTTAGGAGAGAATTATAATATTTTCACCTTTATTTTTTCACCACTTATAAGCTTTAGTGCGGTGCCCCTTAAATCAAAGAAACTTTTAGTAACGGCAGCTGTATATATATAGGTGCACATTAGCATGGCTTCAGAAAAAAGTAGGTAGAGATTTAGGAAAATATTATAATTTTAATTTTTCAAAATAATTCATAAATCTCGACTCTTCTGAACCTAACTTAAAAAAAGTATAAATTAAATTTTAATTTTATGTAGCACTGTTTTACAATTTCATTCGATGAAAAACAACCCTGAACTTTTTTAGGAACAAGTATTAAAACCCAATTTGATATAATTTGAGGTTCAGTTGATAGAAAAGATTTTCCATAGACGTCTTCGAACCTTTCAAATCCTCCTTTGAATTTGAAATCACACCTCTGATGTGGGTAACTTTTTTGCCTGCTCGATCGGAAGAAACGCCTCTATAAAAGACGGACATTATAATCCGGCAAAACCACCGTCGCTTCACTACCCTTATCCGCGTTGCTCTCTGACTATATATATAATATACATATATATATATATATTATATAATATATATATATATATATATATATATACACCCTTAACCCTAGTCTTCGCATAACATGCCATCCTCACGATATCATACATTTGCACTCTTTAGATTTATCAGCTTATAGATTCTCAAAAACAAAAGTTAGGGAATTTTCTTTTCTAGTAAACTCATTTTCTTCAAAGGTTAAAAAATTTGAAAAAATAATATTTATAGTAAAAAAAAGTCTCACAGCCTTGAGTTAACAATATTTAACTTTGGAATCATTAATTATACAAAGTATCTTCTCGAACTTTGAATCATAACCCTCTTGATCTGGCAGATATATCTAAAGAGATAATTAAAGCAATCCCTTTCTATGTACATTATTAAATCCCCATTGAGGCTCATTATCAATTCCGTTGACAATAAACAAAGCCATTCCTAAATATGGCTCAAAATCTTTGGTTTGGAAAAGCAAAATTAAATCTGAATTAAAATATTTCTACTGGAATCAGAAATTTTAAAGTTACCAATGCCCTCCACTAAATTTATTTCGATTTTTATGAAAAGTCTCCTTTATACGTAAAAATTGAAATATTACAGATTTTGAAATTAATATTCGAAGGTATTTTAAGCATTAGGTGTATGTAACAAATGTATCATATATAAAAGGAAATCATCTTCTGATGAAAAAGAAATATCAGAAAGCTAAGAATCATATACTTCACTTATTAAGCCGCACAAACTTTACAAGAGAAAAACAATCCTCCATAAACAAGTACCATTTGATGCATTGTACATAAGATTGGGCCAACCAACATGCAACTCAATATTTTGCTATACAAGTGGCAAACTGCATTTGTATGTTAAACTTCTCGGAACTACTTCAGGCATTTCCCACTATACGGTGGGAAACTTAGTTTTCCGCGCAAAAAAGTTACCAATACTCATTTCCAAGCCACGAAAAACTAATTTATTTTCTCGAGAATAGTTTGTTGCATCTAACGAAGTTTGAAGTTTTTAATTCATGTTTTTAAATTGTTACTTTTGCTTAAATAATCATATTACATTAAATGTATTTTCGTTTTTTTATATCATCGCAGGAAAGAGTAAATAAATTCAAGTAGCTATTAAATTTTATACTGCATTGTTTCTTTTGTACATAATTATATAGATATTTAAATTTTCTTAAATACTTTGATTTCTTAAATTAAATTAAATATTAATTTATGAATACTTTTTTGAATGTTTCAATAAGAGGACATAAATAATGAATAGTTAATGCTGATGTCTCGCCAACATTTATAAAAATTCTTTTTAATTTTTTCTTCAGAGAGCGGAATGTCTTAATTTAGTTAATTTTTCAATTTCAACCTACAGATGTATAAAACTTATTCCGACAAATAATTAATATTATTCATATTATTATTATAAGCCAGCCCCTTCATAAATTGTATTTTCTCTCTGAGGATTTGAATTAACATTACGGATTTGCGGTCACAGATTAGGTTTTTCCCGGTTGACTTTCAAGCTTTTGTTATTACAATTATTCAATACTAATTGTTCTGTATACTCATTTTTCATGAAAACAGTGGAATAATAGAGAAATAGATTTCTTTAAATGACAAAAAATGCGACTCCAAAAACAAGAATTTCACAAAAAAGTTTATTTTCATCCAACAGAGATGATTTTTCAGGAAAAAAATGACTATTCTACCAAGAGATGAATTTTTTATCCAAAACAATACATTTTCTATGCAAATAGATGAATTATCAACATAAAAATTGAATTCTTAACTACATAAGATGGCACTTTTAAGAAAATAGTTAAATTTTCAATTAAATAATAGAGTCTTAAACCGATAGAGGTGAATTCAGGATGATAAATATGATAGCAGAGTTTCCAATTAAAAAAATTAACTTTTAACCGTAAAAGATCAACTTTCATCAAGAAGATAACTTTTCTATTAAGAGATGAATTTTCTACCAGATAGTATAATTTTTTAACAAAAGACATGAATTCTGAGGCCAAAGTGTAATCGTTAACTTTTTAAGTAAAAAGAAATAACTTTTAACCAAAAAATTACTTTCTATGCAAATAGTGCAACTTTCAACAAAATAATTAAAATGGCAAACAAACATAGTAGAATTTTTAACATAAAAAGATGAATTCTGGATAGAAATATGATCGTAGAGTTTCAAATTTTTAAAAATTTACTTTCAACCGTAAACGATCATTTTTTAACCAAAAAAGATTACTTTTCTCACAAACGATGAATTTTCTAACGAATACTAGAATTTTTTAACAAAAGAATTTAATTCTGAAACCAAAGTGTAATTTTAAACTTTTTAAGTAAAAATAATGAACTTTTAACACAAAAAAATACTTTCTATGAAAAAAGTGCAATTTTCAACAAAATAACTAAATTTTCAACCAAATAGTAGATTTTTATCAGAAAGAGGTGAATTCTAGATAAAAAATATGTCAGTAGAGTGTCAAATTCGAAAAAATAACTTTTGACCATAAAAGATCAATTTTGACCAAAAAAAAGATTACTATTCAGTCAATAGATGAATTTTCATATCAAAGTGACAGATTTTCTATCCAAGAAGACGAATCTTCAACGAAACAGTTGAATTTTCAACCAAAAAAGATTAATTTGTAACAAAAAATTTTAAGTCTCAAGTCTATAATAAAATTTTCTACCAAAAAGTAGAATTTTCAAAAAAAAGTAATGATTTTTTGTCAAAAGAAATGAATTCTATAGCTAAAGTGTAATTGTAAACTTTTTAGATAGAAAGAATGAACTTTTAACAAAGAAACATTTTTTATGAAAATAGTTGAATATTTATGTAATATTAAATTATTAACCAAATAGTAGAATTTTTAAACGACAGCGATAAATTCTAATTTAGAAATATGATGGTAGAGTTTAACAAATTGTTTAAAATTAACTTTTAACTATAAAAGATTAATTTTCAACCATAAAATATGACTTTTCTATTAAAAGCTGAATTTTCAATTCAAAGGGAATAGTGAAATTTTCTACCAAATAGTAGAATTTTTCAATAAACAAAACAAGAGGAATTTTTATGAAAATAGTTAAATTTTCAATAAAATAATGAAATTTTTTATCAAGTACTAAAAGTTTTACCAAAACAGATGAAATTTTAACCAAAATATAATGTAGATTTTTTACTGAGAAAGAATTCACTTTCAATAAAAAATAGTTGAATTTTCTTATTGGATTCTATTACTTCGGTTCTTATTTAAGCGAAAAAACGACAAAAGAGGAATTTTCTTGAAAACAGTGAATAAAGAGGATTTTTTGTAAAAATCATAAAAGATTGGAATAGGGGAAAGAGTGTAAAGGCCGCGATTTAATAAACCGCAGTCAAAATTCTGAAAAATCCTATCAATCGTAGTTTAGGAGATATTCGCGCTTTTCGTGATACAAAATCTAAAATATATATTTTGGATTTTCAATTGTTAAATATACTTCACTATGTTAAATATCTAAGAAGGAAGTTTTAGTTTTCAAATGTAAAAGGAACTTTAGTATTAGAGCGATCCATCAACACAAGCTTTAAATTCTTACATATTCAGCATAAAAGGAGCATTCATTTTTGAACGAAAACAAAAGTTAAAAGTCTTAAATATAAAATTATGTTTGGTATTTTAACGGGGATGGTTGGTAACACTCCTCACAAATGCAAACACATTTTTTTCGAAAAACTAGATGATATTTACGGCAAAAGTAAAAAAAAATCAAAAAAATGTCCGTCTTTTTCCAAGCTTCCTTTCAGTGCACAAAATTAGAGGCTAATTGACGGTTTTCCTGGCAAGTGACCACCCTAAATTAGTAAAAAAAATGAATGCACTAATTGATACATTTTAATTTTTCACTGCTGCAAAATTTCTTAAGAATCGGGACATGCATTTTCTATTTTTATCAGAAACCATCAACTTAATTGGGAGACCAAGGATTTATGTCCAGCGAGAAATCGGACCTCAGATATTATTGCTGGTGGCCACTGTCAGCCAATTAATCGGTTGGGTCAAGGGTCGAAAATTCGGCAGAACGAAGCAATTGGTTACCGGCGCCAATAAATGTCTAATTGTAAGCCATATTTTACTAATTGATGTTCACGGTAGGTACTAATTGATTTTACGCAAGTTCGCGCAACTGTTATCAAAGCATTTCATGCCTGAATTACTAACAATTTATGGTATACAATAGTTCGAAAAAAATCCAACATTTATCAAAGAATTATTAAAATCAGTAAAGAAAATTAATTAGAACTTTTTGATACTGCCATTACATTCTTGCAATTTTTTCCGATATTGATTCGGATACTTTTAATAATCAGCAAATTAGATAATATTTTTTAAATATTTTAAAAAATAAATTCGTACACTTGATTATTTTTATAAAGGAATAAGAATAAAAATAAGGTTGGTCAAATTCTACTTACAATTTGCTGGTCGGAATCTCCTGGATTTTTTAGTGCCTTAATGAGACCGTAGAAATTCACGTATTGCTAAAATAAAGTTGTACTTCGATCCAAGCGAGATCTCTATGGATGAAATTGGATGGTTAAACTTCATTTTAAACTTTACCATAATCACGGAACGCGCTCAGGATTTGACCGCTCGATCCGGCACCTCACCGATTTACAAAAACAATATCTTTTTAGTTTCAAGTGGGTTTATCTACGATTATCATCAGTTCCTTTTTTATTAGATTTCTCTTGATGTTCAAAATAAACGGCAAACAGAAATTTTTTGAAATGGATGGCAATATATTTTAGCAATGCGGAAGGCAAATTATTCTCCAGGTGTCGGGACAAGATGGCAAAGGATGGTTTTTATGCCAAAGCACACGTGGAGCTACGTGCGTACTATGTGCGTGGGTGGTAAAGTACTACTGAAAGTCGCGTCGTGCAAAGGACGTCGCGAAATTCTGGATCCTAGTTTCACCCCCGTTCCCGACCTACTCCCAACACCAACGAGCTTGCGCCCCTGCGCAGGGCGCAACCTGGACGACCAGCTTCCGAATAACTCATGCCTTACAAGATCTTCGCGAATGCCAATTTTCCCAGGTGCTAGAAATCGAATTTTTAACTTGCTGGTATTTTCCTCTTATCACTTCATCATTAATGGTTCGCAGAAAATTGCAATTACATTGTCTTGCTTTGGAGCCATCCGTTAATGAAAAAAACAAACACTTTTTACCAATTTGTGATCCCTCCATTTTATCATATAACAAAAATCATGAGAAAATATCCCCCTCCCATTATAACTATATCACGCAACTTTTCTCAGAAATTTAAATCGATGTTTCATTGAATAAAATGTAGCAATAGTTATTACCCGACACGGCTAAATTACGTAATTACATATAGCCAGAGTTATGATTAATAGATACGTATACATAGGGTGATTTTTTTAACTTAAAACTTTCAAATATCTCGAAAAATAGGCACTCTATGAAAAAATGTTATGAATAAAAATTTAATCACTCTGAGGATTACATACACTGGTGTTAATTTCGGATCCCCCACACCGCCCCCTGAAGGTGGGGGTGGGCGCAAGTTCGAAAAAATGTAAAACAAATTCAAAATGAGAAAAATGTTTGAGACAAATCATACGCATTTTTATTCAAAGAATCCGAATATGCAATAAAAAATAGATGTTCCCATTTAAGATTTCGAACTTGCCCTACCCCCACCCCCAGGGGGCGGTTTAGGGGAACCGACTTTAACACCAGTGTATGTACTCCTCAGAGTGATTAGATTTTGATTCATAACATTTTTTCATAGAGTGCCTATTGTTCGAGATATTTGAAAGTTTCAAGTTATAAAAATCACCTGGTATATATTCAAAAATAAAAAAAAATAAAATAAAGCCAGAAAGAACACGAAAGTCTTCAGTAGAAAACTACTAATTCATAATCGCTACTAATTTAATTAATAGCGAAAACTTCTATGTCAATCAATCTAGTAGCAATATTACTACGAAATAAAGTCGGCGTTAAAAGTACGCGACCCTCACTTTGAACGCTCACCACCCGTTCAAAAAAAAGTCGCAAAAAATTCTAGCCGGGTACACGTGAAAGCTTAAAGTCATTCGCGTCAAACGATATGTATTGTGTTGTTTTACACCATTTTTTACGCTAGCAATGATGTAAAACGTGTCAAAAAAGGAGGTTTGGGAGTCACTTTCTTTAGCCTCGACATTCGAGACTTCCCGAAACGAGCTCGAAGTCTTAAAAAATCTGAAAAAATTCATAGACGCTCCTTAAGGTATCTAGAATAATAATCCTTTAAGAATATTTCAAGATTTAGACACTACAGCTTACCTTATGCCTCAAAAATATAAGACGAAAAATTTAAGACTCAAAAATCAGTTCTTAAACATCATGTGCAAAATGTAAGGGCTAAAATATAATGTTCAAGCATATAAGGGACATATGTGACGGACAGATGGATACTATGCCATTAAATATTTTAAACTATATTAAAGATGTAACAGTAACAGTAAACAATTATTTTTAATATAATTGTACCACATTTTTCACAAGGATATAAATATATTTTTTTCGCATTTTCACCTTATATTTGAGGTCGAAAGAGCTTATTCCCGGTTGCTTGGTGGAAGGACGCGCAGTCCTCTGACTGAAGATGGGCAACTTGTCTGACCCTCAGAATAAAAGGCCAATAACTCGTCTGAAGACGCTTTATAATATATTTGCAGCTATCCTAAATGAAAGGATTGTTCGGACGATTAGACCTGTATTTCGAGAGATGGATGAACAACGCGGCTCAAAGAAAATCGTAGCAGGATGTCGGGAGAATAATCTTCTCATCGATAGATGTGTCTGCAAAGATGCAGCATCCTACCAGTGCTGCCTATCGATGGCCTGGAATTACTACCAGAAAGCTTTCGATTTAACCTTCAATAGACTTGTCAACTGCCTGTTCGAAAGCTTTAAGGTTCATGAACACATAGCAACACCATAGACCCTCTCCTCTTTTCTTTCATACTATATCAATTGTTACTCGCATTTCCCAATTTTCAAGGGTACTTCTGCGGCAGACCCGAATAGCGAAAGGATAATGTCGCTCATGTATTTACATGTATAATCTCAAATATATGCTGGAAAGGCAAAGCAACTAAATCTAGCTATAAGTATTGTCAAAAGTAGACTCAGGAGATTAAAATGGAGTTTGGATTAGAAACAATCAAAGAAATGTCCTCTTTTAGAAAAAAGGATCTTTCTTAACGTTAATGGAATTTTCTCTTAAATTTAAGGTTGAGAGGATTTTCATTTGTCTCAACAGGAATCCTTTTGCAGCAAAAATTTTCCTTATGCGACTTACTTTACTTAATCTTGCAGCCAAAAAGTACTATCGTCAAAAAAGTTTATGAGAATTCATTAAAACAGTCACTCCTTTCTGCAGAAGATTTAAAAAAAAATAACTTCAATCTTAGTCAGAAAAAAGTAATTATAATCGCTGCAGCTATTCGCGTAGCTACGAAGAATTTTAAGACTGTTCAGTCTTATTTCAGCAAAAAGCTGCCGACCAAAAGTCATTCCGTAGATGAATATTTTGGTTTTAAAAAGTTTGATTTTGTCCATGTCAAAGCTGATGAGGTCTCCGAAGCAACCCAGACAGTTGCGTATTGCACTGATTCAGAGGGCTTGATCGAGCGCTTCCAAAAGAATAGAAAATAATCTAAATGTCACTGGAAGTTTGGAATTGTTGATGGAGGAGAGTTTCTCAAAGTATGTTTGTCCATCCAATCTAGTGAAAAAAGGGAAAACCGCACGAATATAGTGTAAAGTATGAGCACTGGCACAGAACGCCCAGGGAAATTACAAGAACGTGCTACAGCTGTGGTCCTCCATACAAATCAATAATTTCGAATTCGAATTCAATCTCATAGCATAGTCGTGCACGTGGTGTTATGCAAAGAAGGGAGAACTCCAAGATCGTGGATTGTACAAAAAAAGTACAAAAAAGTACAATAATTGTATCTATCATCCACTCTTCACTACTCGTGAAGACAAACCTATTCTTCAGATCAGCCCCAACCTGAACTGCATCTGATGCTGGATGTTGTTAATACTTTATTTACAAAGTAGTTAGCTGAATTCGAAGATGATGCCACTCGATAGATAGAGGAATGCACTGTTCAACGTCAAGTAGTACATAGGAGTCACGGTTTTCAAGGGAAATTCTTGTAAGAAATTGCTGGAAAAAGTAGACTTACATACTATGTTTCAGAGGTCGAATAGAGTGAATAGAGTGCATAAAGTTCTCCAGCAAACAGACTATGGAGTCCCTTTACTCCGGTTTTAACGTAGTCTGGACAAAATATAAAGTCCATAAGAATCATCCAAACTATGCGGTTAGGCTACAGCGCGCATTGTGCACGGAAAAAAGTGAGTGGCTAAATTTGCCATTTTGGCATGCATCATTTGAACTCTGAAAGCATTTTTCCTGGAACTTATTAAATATCACAATTTAAAATATTCACGTTTACTATGTGCCTTGCACATGTTGCAATTTAAAGGTACAGCCGCAGTTTTTGAGTGATTAGCATCAAATTGGTCAAATACATTCTTTGGGCCCCCGGAAAGGTCGTGAAGGTATTGGGGAATGATGAGGGTAGGGGACAGATTTTAAAATACATAAAATGAAGTGGCCTAAAACGGATACGGTATTTATGAAAATCCACAGTTTTTAGCATTCGGCACCAAATTTTTCCCATATATTGTTTGAGATCCCAGACAGGTCATAGGAGAAGGGGGAGGCATACGAAGGGGTGGTACAGGCGGGTGGGGCCAAGCCGCAGTTTTTGATAAATCAGCAACCAATTTTTCAAGCATCTTCTGCTGGATTCGATGACTCGAGTAAAATTTTTATAATTAAAAACAATGACTATTTTCTGTTTTAAGTTCATGTTTCTGTTTTATCTTCTCAGAGTTAAATCCAAGTTCAGTTCAAATTTCATGGCAGACTTCGCAATTTTTAAATCCAAATCCTACGAGTTTTGTGATTTAAAATACAAAAACGCCCTTTTCATTTTATGTTTTTCAGTTTTTATTTCTTTTTCACATTTAGAGTTTCCTTAAGATTTGTACAAATTTCACAAATAATTTGAAAATAATGGAAACTGAATTTCACTACTTAGATACTATTTTTATAATCAAACTTCGAAAAATACAGTTTCAATGTTCTGTATTCAAGTTTTTATTTCTATTTTACTTTCTCAGAGTTTTTTTTCGAGTTTACTTGAAATTTCCCTATCGTCTTCGTATTATTCAAACCCAAATTCTGCGATAAATACTTAAAACTTTATGTTGATTACATTTCACTATTTCATGTTCAAACTTAATATCAAGAGAAAACATGTGAGTAACATCGAATACAATAAAAAATCTGACTTTTCAAGGCGTAATTCATTCGTAAGTTACGTTAGTCTTATGTAATAAAAAGTTCTACATCGCGTGTTTTACATGTTTTCTATGAATGAAGACAAGTTTTATTACATTTGCCTTTGTTATCAATACATAAACTGTTAAAAATTGGTGTATTTAGTTTAATACACATGTTTTGGAAGTTTTTTCAGATACGTATATTAAATTTAAGATACCATCAAATTTAAAATTTCAAATACACATCTGAAATTTAACACACGTGTGTATTAAATTTCAGATATGTATTTAAACTTTCATTTAAAACACATGTGTGTTAAATTTCAGATGTGTATTTAAACTTTCAAGTTGGTGGTATCTTAAATTTAATATACGTATCTGAAAAAAACTTCCAACACATGTGTATTAAACTTAATAAAGCAATTTTTAACAGTGTAGGACTATAATTTAGCCAAGTTTTTACCCGACAAAAAAAAATTTAGATGGGAACATTAATTTGCCCACATATTTTAACTCAGATCGGAGTCCTTTTCAAGGTATGCACTTCTGTATCCCGTGTAGAAATGCAAATGGGGGGCTAGTCGGGTGCCCGACCAGTTGATCCCATTTTAAGTCGGGGGCTAGTCGGGACAACTGAGTATGTGCCCGACTAGTTCGGTCACGGTGAATTAGTCGGGGGCTGGT
>JAAAKG020048152.1:0-18553 GCA_010014905.2 Druon quercuslanigerum
TATAACTGCTTGAGACTGAAGACGTTGATACAAGGGAGGATCGGGGTTTATATAGTGCTTCGTCCCCATAGGTTTGTTGATGCGAGCACGTTCCGGACTCCTGATGAAAAATCACGTTCTTGACTACTGATGAAAAAGTACGTTCTTGACTACTTTTCGCGAGGCACGTACGTTCTTATTCTGTCTATTAATACTTCCGGTGGTCTGTTGTGTATTTCTCGATCTGTTATATATTATTTGATACTCACTATCCTCGCGGTGGCATACGATGACTAATAGCTATTTCTGGCCGCGGCGATCGCGCATCTCTACTCTTGACCTTTCGAAGATTTTAATTTCTATCTTATTAATTTTTGGTGATTTTAGTCCAACACCTTCTATTATATTGTGTGTGACTAAGTACATGATCTATCACTAGCGCAACGAAATGCGTATTTCAAATGAGAGAGTTACACTATTTTACCTTTTACCTGCTCTTCTACAATTTTATATGTGCACTTAATTATAAGTCTAGATTATTATTTGCTATATTGCGATCATAAAAATACGCGTATGTATTAATATTTAGTCATCCTTAGATTGATGAATTTTTTATAAGGTTTCACTTCAATTATCGTTCGTTGTTAAACTGTAGATATCTTCCGAGTTTATCTGTACCTTCCCTGTACCCTCCCATGGTATTGCATTGCTTATTATATTATATATTATATTATATACGTGAATGCATATATGCTTAAGAGCGCTGTCTCATGGTTGTCTTAGAGATAAGGTAGGTTACGTCTTTTAGGCCGTTATGGATATTCTTAAAGTTTAAATTTTACGTTGAAATTTCCGTGAAAAGGTCACAGAATAATTGCAATAGTTCTTTTTTGCAGCGTTAAAATTTTTTTTAAATACAATACCTGTCATTAACATAGGCTGAAGGTGATTTCAAGCGCATTTTCTTTCAGTAGCAGCATACTACTTAAGCGACTATGAATGTGCTTGAAGTCACCTTCCCCAGAAGTTATGACACATTCTAACATTTTTAACACTGCAAAAAAACTATTGCAATTACTCCGTGGCATTTACATGGCAAATTTAACGTAGAATTCGAATTGCAACAATTTAAATGCCCATCTTTTTTTTTGCATTATACGGAAAGGATAGTATGTCGATACTATAAGGGCACGCTGCAGAGTATCTTTTACGTTCATTCGGTACGTCAGATTTATTAGCAAAGAAAAACGACAAATATTTCTCTTGGTCTTCAATAGAACTAGAGGCAAAGCTATAGAAATTACGACAAGGAAGGAAGCAGTCGGTTTCTCATGATTCTACACAGATACTTGATACTTGTTAAATTTTCCAGTTAGATATTTAGACTGAGAGAAATCTAATTTGAAAACGTAGGGATAATTGTTAGAAATAGGTGACTCACTCTAAGAAAAGTAAAGCAATTCATTTTCACGTTGCGCCATCGCAAAAAGGTTAATATACAAATATTAAGAATATGAATTAAATGGTTCAGACTAAAGGCTTGTCGCTAGAGTAACGAAAGGTTCGACGGTTAGGGACTCAGTGTAAAAACGGGTGTAGAGTCGGAGGTAGAGTACAGAAACGAAAGGAAGATCGAGTTATAAGGAAAGTAAGACAAATAAACAAACATTCTTATATTATACGTTTAAAAACAGAAACTTCGGAAGATGGTCGATTGCAGCAGTTCGAAACAGATTATGTAACATAATGATAAATTAACAAAAAAATGTTTTATTTTTAATATCTGTATTTAATTTATTTGTGAAAATATGCAATTGCACGTACGGTCACTTACAAACGCAATCGAACGCTTGCAACCCAACCCAGGGAAATTTCTTGCGAGAACAGATGTTTTGGCAGGAATGCCGTCCCCTACCATTTCGTTTGGAGAGCAGTGGTGGTGGAGGAGGCATCTCCTCTGTGACGTCACGCCGCTAAAGTGCTTTTTTGTTTACATTATTGATGATTTCAATATCACAGTTTTGCTTGACTGATACTTTTGAAAGTCTATGAATGTACTGACATTGTGCACTGTTAGATTATGTACTGTTAGCCTTTTAAAAGTATCAGCCAACCAAAACTGTGATATTCAACTCTTCAATAATGCAAACAAAAAAGCATTTTGTAAACTTCTCTTTTCAATTATAATAATTGAAAATATTTTTAATAGTTAAATGTTTAATTTAAGCATTCATTTCATTTGCGATTTCTATTCTAATTCTAAAGCCCAAAAATTTAATGGATTTATTACTTTCAGATGTATTATAAGTAAAAAAATTATTAAATTTCAATTTAATTTTCCAGCTTAAGAAATGGTTAGCTGAAATGAAATGATATAAGTCTTAAAAAAGAATATTTTAAAATAATAAGCACTTTATAAAGTTTGCTAAAAGCTAGTAATTATTTATGAATTTTTATAAAATATAAGAATGCACATTATGTGATATAATACATAGTATATTAGTATAATAAATTGCAAGCATAGGTAAGTGAAGTAAACGTTGTTTATTTAAATATTTTTTTATTTTATTCCTGGTACAATATTTGAAGGGCTGCGTTATACAGAATTAGATAATAAACAACAACGAAATTTTTTAGGAGAGTGAAATAACATTGCGTAAAATCGAAAGCAGCAATAGGATATAGCTGGATATCTCATTTGATTCCATTTATCACCCAGGTTGTCTCAAATATCCCAGAGATAACCCATCGGCTATCCCGGCCGGAACGCGGAAATTTGGGTATGCGACGGGTTATTTCTGGGATATCCTTGAGACAACCTGGGAGATAAATGGGATATCCCTGTATCTCCTATTGCTGTGAGGGATTTCTTGTGAACATTGATACCAGGCATATAGCACATGAATCTATCATTCATACTCAGGCCTTAAACTCTGCAAATAAAATGTTTTTATTTATAAAATACATTAAAATTTGTCTTCGAGATTCTTTAAATTATTTTTTTCGATTTCTCTCATGTGAAATCAGTATGGACAAATGGACACAAAACTTCAGGAACAGGTTATGAAACTAAATAACAATTCCTAAAATTTTTATTTAAAATAATAAACCTAATAGAAATCATTTGTATTCATGAACAGAAGTCAAAAGTAATGCATGAAAATCTTCTGTAATCATTTCTCAATTCCAAAATATTACTATTTACCTGATTAATATTTAGCATGTTTAAAAACTTAAAGTTTTGGAAGTATTTTTTTATTTTTATTTTAAACTCAAACTTGTATTTTTTTAAGGCCATTCGAAATTGAGCCTGCTTCAACTTTAGATTAGTATCACTATCTTTAGATAGTGATTTCTATTTTACAAAATGTAAAATTGTATAACAAAATAATACCGCCTTTAAAGTGTTTTCATCAAGAATTTAATGTTAAATACATAAAAACTGAGTTTTATAACCACTTGGAATCAGCATCACGCATGCACATGTGTCCGTGGAAATACCGAGAACAAACAATTATTTTCAATTTAAACGAACAATATTTTTATACTACTCCACCACATATTACGTTTATTTCAGAAGATAAATCTGTTGCGCTTTTAAAAGTTAAGCCGAAAACAAAATCATTATTTTGTGGATATATGAGTACGCATATACGTCGATTACGATCCAAACAAACGGTTTCGGATTTGTCAATTTTATACACCAGAAAGCTATACAAGGATGTACAAGTAAATGTCAAAGGAGTGAGTGTGAAAAACGATGAAAAATCAGTGACGCAATACTGCATGAATTTTGATTATGTAGGAGAAGATGCCCGGGCAAATTTAAAAATAGAGTTTCCAGCAGAAAGTGAGAGTGAATATGATCTTTGTAGGGATTCTTTGGAACAAATGGAGAAAAAGAAACTACTATAGGATTACCAATTTAACGAAAAAATAATTTAACGCGATTCTTGCGACAGCGATAGAAACAGAGGCAGATTTAGAACTTTCGAATCGGAAGAAGATTGGGCCCTTACGAAAATTTATGATAGGAAAAAAATGCTAAGCGTCTCATCTTTTTTTTTTTGTAATTTTTTTTCTTGAAGTTTTTTCGCAACAACAGGAAAAGGATAGAAAGAAACGGTAGCGTAAACGATAGGGAAAAACGACAAGACGACAGTCGAAAATGACCGGTCCTAAGTAGCCATAATTTATAATAATATCGTACACACTAGGGTGGCTCTTATTTCCTCTTATCTACCCTTCAGTTTGGTTCTATTTTATGTAGAAATAATTCATGTACAATTTAAGCTTAATCGGACTAAGGGAAAGGGTGCCCCTGGACCCTTGAAAATAAAAAAACATTAAAAAATCAATTTTGTTTATTATGCAAAATATTAATTATATGCAAAAAAGTTAAATACAAAATTTGTAGATCTATTAAAAATGCATATATTTTTGTCTACAACTTTTTCTTCTATGACTGACTGTTTTCGAAAAAAATTAGAAAAAGTATGCCACGAATAAAGCTACTACAAGTACTCCAGTAGAGGATAGTCTAGGAGTCTTCCATAAAGCACGTATCACTTTTTTGCTTTTAGTCTATCTGTGTTCTTACTTGCCTCCTGAGTATTCTTGTCCAAGCGTTATCAAAAGGTATCAATTACTAATGTAGTAATGTAGTTGTACTGAGCAGATGTTCTTCTAAAATCTAAAGGACCCATGATCCCAGCCCACAGTTAACCACCCAGCCACATACCTGACGCAGTTCTCTTTCGGATATCGGACGAGTCAAAAGAAATTTTCATATCAGATTGTCTTCTGCCCGTCTATTACGTGAAAAAATTTATTTACTTGGATATTGTTGGAATCAAATAACTGGAAATAAATTGCCATCATATAAAGACGTTTTAAGTGTATTATTTTTCCATCTTCGTGTGGTGAAGTTAAGTTTACGCGAAAGTCCCAGACTAGCATTGCAGGAGGTTATTATTTTTTGGGGAAAAGCACGAATTTAAACTCAGGAAATGAGAAACTGCATCCCAAAATTAGAATCTTTGTACCAAGAATGGAGGCAATTACAAAAATACACTGTGAGAACATTGGAGGCTCATAAGAAAAAAGAAGAAAAGTTTAAAATCGAAGCTCGAGGATCTTTTCGACATTGCACATGCTAACGTTTTGGAAAATATGACTATAGAAAAAGATAAGCATTTTTTAATGAATCAAAGGTTAAAGAGTCGACAAGGGTTCGTGTTCGGAGTCGATTACGAGGAAGTTATAAGAGAAAGAAAAATTTCAGAACGAGAAGAGGCAGTGTTGCTGAGAAAAAAACGAATAGAGCTTGAAATTGAGCAACTAAGTGAGTAATGTATAACAAAAATTTCAATCATGCAATTTGCAATACTCCTAATTTTTTCACATTTCAGTTTTTTAATTTAATTTGGATCATTGAATCTCTTCTTTTTCTTTTTAAAGCTGATACTGCCGAATTGACGTTATCTACAAGCGCCAGCAGTTTGGAATCAAGTACAGATATAAATGTATCAGTTGCTGGAAAATCGACTTATAATATTATGGTACAACCTCGTCTCTCAGAAGATACAGAATTGGAATTTTCATCACCAAAAGCAAAACGGGCAAGAGGGAGCCGTACACTAGTGACTCCTAAGCTTGCTGCGGCCTTAGATAAATGTAAAATCAGTGACAGGGATGCAGTTCATATTCTGATTGCAACTACCGAGGCACTAGGCCATGATGTGCAGGATTTTTTCATCAACAGGCCGTCCATTCATATTGCAAGAGAAAAAATACATGCAGAAAAGGCGACTGTAATTAAAGAGCAGTTCTTGAACACGAAATTGGAAGCTGCTCTCATGAACTGGGTATAGAAAGTTACTGCTAGCATTAACATGTAAGGAGACCGTTGATCGACTTCCTGTGATACTTTCGAATGGCGATGCTGAACACCTTTTTGGAGTGCCTTTACTGCAATCTGGGACTGGAAAAGATCAGGCATCTGCTATTTGTGAAATTCTTGTTGAGTGGGGTCTCCAAGATTCTGTTAGCATTACTTTTCGATACAACAGCATCGAATACTGAAAGTTGTAGAGGTGCGTGCGTTTTGATAAAACATTTTTTAGAAAAAGATCTTTTGTACTTTGCTTGTAGACATCATATATATGAAATTATTCTTAGAAGCGTTTTCGATAAGTAAAACTACAGGTCCGATTGTATTGGTCTTTAAAAATTTTCAAAAAGCTTGGCCTGGAATCAATGTTAATAATTTTCAATCAGGGATTGAAAACGAAAAGGTTAAAGGACACTTAAATAAAGGCGACGTATCTCGAATCCTTGATTTTGTTAAAAATACTTTGAAGGAACAGCAGCCTAGAGAGGATTATAGGGAATTTTTGGAATTAGTAATAATTTTCCTTGGCGAAGTATCACCTCGTGGAGTATTTTTCCGTATTCCGGGGACTATTCATCATGCGAGGTGGATGGAAAAAGCTATTTTTTAATTGAAAATTTTTCTCTTTTGTCGTGAATTTGTATTAACTCTAGAAGAAGAAAATGCGGTTTGCGATATTTGTATTTTTATTGTTAGTGTGTACGTCGAAGCATGGTTTTGTTCGCCTTCTGCTGCTCAAGCACCTTATATGGATTTCAGGATTTTGTCAAAACTTTATGAATATCAAGCTGTCGATCCCAGTATCTCTTGTGTCCATGCTTTGAATCGCGAAACAGAATCATCAAATGAAAATTTGAAGCAAGTACAATCGATGAAATCCCAGAAATTATTAACAATGGAATTGAGCAATTCGTTTCCGCCGACACTAAACGATTTTTCGAAAGATTTAGCTTGAATGATGAATTTCTTAGGACAGAACCGTACACGTGGGCTAAAAATGAAAGTTTTTTTAAAGAACTTGAATTAGTAAATAAATTGAAAGTTGTAAATGATTCGGCTAAAAGAGGCGTTAAGCTTATGGAAGAGTATAATAAATTATTCACAAAAAACGAACAACAGAAACAGTATGTGCTTGAGATAGTGAGTGATTATCGCCGAAAGTTTCCAGGTTATAAAAAATAGTATTTGTCTATGAGTCAAGATTTGTAGTTAAATATCGCATTTTTCTCGAAAACGGTTGATTTATAGAAGAAAAAGTCGTAGAAAAAAATATGTGCACTTTTAATAGATCTACAACTTGTGTATCAGCTTTTTTGCATTTAATTAATATTTTGCAAAATAAGCGAATAAAATTAATTTTTTGTACGGTTTTGTGATTTTTAAGGGCTGAGGGGCACCCTTTCCCTTAGTCCGATTAAGCTCAAATTTTACACGAATTATTTCTACATAAAATGGATCCAAAATGGGGGGTAGCGTGAAGAAAATTCAAGCTTTCAAATAAGAGCCACCCTGGTGTCATATTTTATTTGATTAAAGTTTTTACACCGCAAAACAAGTAAAAGCATACAAAAGTTTGGAAGCGTATACATTTTATGGAGCTGGTTTTGTGGTGAAAGTGAAGTGGAAGCAGTTCAATGCAGCCTCCAGTCACGGAGAGTTGAAAATGGTCTATTTGTTGACAACGACCAGGCGGCGGCACTGAAAGTAACTCTGTTCTGTTTGATTTGACGGTTATTATATGACTTTTGTCGTGTAGAGCTGTTATAAACTTTTAAAAATGTGTTTAGAAAACGGGTTATTTATGCAAATATTGTGAAAATAACAAGGTGGATTTTTCTAATAGTGTTTTTCTGTTGTTTTTTTACCGAATTAATTCCAATAATTATGTTGATGTGTATCGCTCCAGGATGCAAATCAGGTTATCAAAGTGAACTTTTGAGAACCCGAAGATCCGAAATAAAAAAGTTAGAAGTTTTTAATAATTATAAAAGATTTTACTTTAAATGATTTAGGTTTTATTTTAAAAGAATAATATTAAGTTTTGAAGATTTCAGAATGCCAGGTAAAAGAATATGGAAGACTGAGACAATTTTTTAAATTTTTTAGGTAAACTGAATGTTTTCTGGGTGTCAGTAGAACAAAAAAAAGTTCTTAAGATTCACTGGCTATTTTTAAATAATTGTTTTGTAAGGAATATCAAGGAAATTTAAAAAATTAAAACATTTTGAATTATTTCCTAAAATTTTTAAAAAGTGTGTAAACGGTTTAAAAGCAAAATTTTGCCATATTAAATCATTTTAGACAAAATTGAGTAAGTTTAAGAGACATTCAAAAGTTTTGAAATTATTAAAAATAATAAAAGCTTATGAATAATTTTCTAAAGTTCTGCGAAAATGAAAGACCTTTTCCAGGTTCCTAGGAAAAATTTTAGGCAATTTTTAAAATTTTGCAGCATAAATAAAAAACTCAGGAAAAATTTAAATAATGTTTAGAGATCAAAAGGTTTCGAAGGTCTGACAAGATTAAAAATATCAATTTTTCTTATATTCGTGTCTCATTTTAAATACTTATTTATTTTGAAAAATGAACTTTAAGATACTGGAAATAATGTGATGCAAAACAGGAGTGGACTCATCGTGTCACCCTGAAAGACACCTTCTGGAAGGTGACCTTGTTAGTTGTCGCACGATTTTTCCAGATGAGATAGTAAGTCTGGTTTTCCAAAGTGGAATCAATCTCTATGCACCTCGCGATTTTCGGATGAACCTTTAAGCTTTCCAAAAGACAGATAATAAGTCTATAGGAGGTCGAATCGAAAGCTTTCCGGTAATCAATCCAGGCCATCGATAGGTCACGCTGGTAGGATGCTGTATCTTTGCAGAAACATCTATCGATGAGTAGGTTCTCCCCACATCCTGCCATGCCTTTCTTTGACCCGCGTTGTTCATACATTTCTTGCCACACATGTCTGTTTTTCCGAAAAATCCTATCAGTTAGGATAGCTGTGAATATCTTACACAATGTGTTCAGACAAGTGATTGACCTATAATTCTTTGGATCAGCTAAGTTGCCCGTTTTCGGCATGAGTACTGTGCGCCCTTCCACCAACTACTCCGGAATTGGCTTTTACGACTTCAAATATGAGGTGAACATACGTTGCAGATGTTGATGGCTTCATACCTCTCAATACTTTTTTCACCTCCTCGGCATTGATGGGTGGGCATTTTTCCTGAGGTGCTCTTAGGAGGGCATCACACAGCTCCTTGAAGCTTTTATGTTCTCTGAGTCGACAGTAACTGGAGGGTCTCGGAATAGTCGAGATGGGCCAGAGAGAAACTGTTGGTTTTCTCTGATCCACCTCTCCCACAACAATTGATAGTCCAGAGGTCAGATTCTTTGGAAAATTGTCCACGAACCTCATCATCTATTTCAGCCAGATCTTTCGACTTAGAAGAAACTTGGTTTTTGAGGTTTCTCCGAGTCATTAAGCATCGATCGTCCTTGTCGGATGCGTGCTTGCGGTCGGTCTTAGTGTCACCTCTCTTCCTCTGTTGCCGGCTTGTTCTGGCTCTGGCAGAGAAGGCGTTCGGGCTACATAGCCCCTTTTTTGGAGTACTTCGGCATGGTTTCACAGATGTTGATGCGAAAAGTGCGATAGCTCTGGGTGTCTCTCGCATCGCAGTGCATGCAGTCGTGCCATGTAATTTTCTCGTACAGAGGTTACACTCGCATCGTACCATTCTAGCAAGTCGTGATTTTGTCGCTCCGTACACCTAAAAGCCCAAAGATTTCGGCAATCCATCGCATTGACTTCATCTTCATCGACTTCCCCAGCTCTAGAGTAGTCGGCATTGTTGATCGACCCATTGTTGGGAGCCCTGCGCATTCTATTGCTTCGAACCGCACTTACTACAACTATGTGTGGTGTCATCATTGTTCTTTCCACTAGAAGCTAGGGAAAGGGGTTAATCCATCCTTGTAGTAGTACCGTTCTTGTTTAGTCGCCATTCTAGACACCTCACACAGGTGCCATTCAGCTTTCGGCACGGTTTTCACACCTCTGCTTGGGGATTATTTCCTTCAGGACCACCCCTGGATAATTGTCCGCGTCTGCCTATTAATTTTTTGTAACCATATTCAGAAGAAACCCTTGGTACAGGGACCCTCTAACCGCAAACCCAGGACGCTTTCGGCCAAATATATTATTATTGTATTTAAAAGGAATAAATAGTATTTATAAAATTTTTAAATTATTTACATTCAGGAACTTTACAGACCTGGAATGTTATTTTTTGGTATTTTTCAGTCCCATAAATTTGGTTGGGTTTCTATAGATTATTTAACTTTTATAAAATTTGAATTAGCATTTCTCGATAAATAAATGTTAAATATTCCAACATTTACGTGTAATAACATTTCTATATCTATTTTAATTGTTACATAAAATTTTCAATGGAAAAATTAGTAAAAATAATTAGCAAAATAAAACAAGATTACAATAAGTAACATGACATTTGAAAGAAGCTTGCGAATAGCAACCAACGATGCAACTTTTTCCATCGCATATACAATAACGCAGAGAGATGGCCATTGTTGGGAGCACTGATGCCAAGTCCAAACGGTATACTTTAAGAGTTAGCTTTTAAGAGAAATACAAATAAAAAATTATGAAATGATAAATAATGTCTATTTGTACAAAAATGTGAAAATATAGTCAAGAAAGTGGAGTCCGCTATTCATCTTTACTTAAGAGGTTCCAGGTTAGGAATACCAGAGTTGTTATCGATATGATCAATTTTCATAAAATTTCGAGAAATAATAGTGTTTGGTAGGAAAAGTGGTGTAGTAAAATATTGTTTAAAGAATTTTCAAAATTGTAGGAGGTACGTCACTTAGAATGTTTGGTGAGTTTTTTGTAAAATGCTATTTCCTATAAAAATAAAGCCGAAAAAATTCAAAATTCCGAGTAAAAAAAGGTCATAAAATATTTGATTTTTTGTTTTGAGCTCGTATTTTTTTGTTACTTTTTCATATGCAAGTTATTCCTTGTGATTTTATCTTTAATTTAAATAAACTTTTTATACTCTGCTGGTTGCCGAGTTATGTACTTTAAAGGAGGTTCGATGATGGCATTGCTAGTCATTGCTAATCAATTTTATTGTTTTCCGCGGTGCCATGAGATTGAATTCGCAGCGGCGCAACAGGCTTTCATCTTGGTTTTGGCGTGACAAATGTTATCCTCTATTACGAACTCTTTATAAATAATTATTATTTAAAAATAAATAAAAATATTACAAATTGAATTAAGTTTTTCATTGTTTGAAATTTATTATACTTCCCACTCATTAATTTTAATTAAACAGAGTAGTGATACGTTCGATACGAGACTGTCTCGATATCGTATCGAAAATTCTCGATTTTTACTCATATGTATCTGTATCGTATCGTTTTATTTCGTATCGTTTTGGTATCGGAGAACCGATATATCGCTCGGATCGGCTAAGGATTATGAGATTGAACGGCGATGAATTGCAACCACCTGAGTACCTAGAAGATCCTGTAAAATCGAAATCATCATTAAAAGATGAAGCAGAGTATTCAGCTCCGATCTACAGTATTGCTTAATTTAGGTCAATACATTTTTATAACAAAAAGTTATCCACGTCTGATGAAGTGGATGTTGAAGTCGTCAATCTAAAGTTACACTACCCTAAAAATGGAACAGACTCGAATGCAGATTGCGATATAAATGTAATGTTTCTGTTTTTTAAAAATGGAACGAAAATGTTCCCGAGATATATGAAATGAAGTTTAATGTCAAATACTTTGCTAATTCCGAGGAAAAAACGACTGAGAATTTGGAGATTAAATTTTCAAGGGTTTTCAAAATCAGCTTTGGGTAGCGATTAAACATGGAATTTTTAATTTGTTGCAAAAATGAAAACTTATGCCCGAGATATGGGAATGCTGAATGAAAATAACAAAAAAACTTTTTCCGATAAAATCCAAATTGAAGATCGTGATATCACAGTAGGACATACATGTTTTTATTAACATCATAAGAAATACGGATAATTAGAACAATCACAATTTTCTGCATTAATTTTTCTATAAATTTTTTAATGATTGTAAAGTTAGCCCTTGTTTGTCACAGGGTGTCGTATACGACCCCAGATAGTAACAGATATCGACAATTCGGATGTTAAACTAACTTTCAGGGCATAGAGCATAAGGCTGGGTCTGTTCATCTCTATACAGCAGTCGTTCAAATTCGTCTGGGGTCATTCCCGACCACGGTGTGCATTCAACTTTATGCAATTTCAACAATAGTTTTCTTTATTTAAATTTAATATTTAGCTATATAAACGATGATATTTTATAATAAGTATTCCAAAAGATATAAAAAAGTTTCAAGTCAAATTGTTAATACTTTATTATTTATAACAATTTTTTCACGCTGGGGTCGTCAACGACCCCATGTGCCAAGTACGTTACTCGAGGGAGGTGTGCCAAACAAGGGTTAATATTAATATAAGCAAATTAAAAAAACATAAAAGAAAGTGAAACTGTGTAAGACTGCCACTAAAACATAATATCTTCTAATAATAACCCATTATACCTATTGACATAAAATAATACACATTTCGAATAACTATTTAATTGTTAAAAGTTCTCTAACACTCACATTATAGCTAAGAAAGAGATTCTGAGATATGAGCACTAGGATAATCAGTACACAAGAGCGCTAATAAAACATCGACTGATTTAGTCCTGTCTAGAACTGCTGGCCCGTGCAGTTTCTCTGCGCATAGGCAGTGTCAACAATGTGTCGCCACCAGTTTCTACAGACTGTTTACGTTTCCAGAGACAGATTTAGTCGCAAGGCCAGTGTGAGGCGACCCCTGAAACTTCTCTTATATTGACGCTCTTGGGTATCATAATTTTGATTTTAAAGTATAAATATAATTTTTCTTCGATTTTGCAGAAAGTTTAAAAATATATCTGAAGATTGTAGATATTGGTGTCAGTGTGACCTTTCAAACTTCAGAACTTTTAGAAGTTTGCAAGAAATTAATAAATATTTGATATATTTTCGGAAACATTGTCAAGTTTGAGAATATTTTAAATCTAAATTACAAAAAGCATACGTTCAATGAAAGTTTTTTTTCTCGAAATGTTATAAAATTTACGTATTTGATTAAAAGTTTTGTTTCGTTCTCTTCGAATAATAAATGATTTCTAAATATTTTTAAAACGTCGAAACATTCTAATTATGTTTTAAAATATTTTGAAATTTTCCTGAAATTAAAAAAGAAAATTAAAAATTTACATTCAAATCTTCCAGATTATTTTTGTCATAAGTTATTAAATGTTTTTACATGTTTTAAAGTCTTTTTGAATATTCATTTCAAATTAATTTTTCAAGAAGAAAAGAATCATTTGAAATTTTCCTAGGTAACTTAAAAAAAGGTTTCATTCTCTTAAAATCTTCATTAACTTGAAATTTTCGAACCAATTTGTAAAAACTTTCAAAATACAAAAATTACTTTTTAATTTACCATATTTTTTCGACATTTTTAAAAATGTTTTTAATCAATTTAAATTTTCTTCAAAATTTAAATAGTCAAAATAGAAAATCTTTTAAGTTTTCCCATTTATTCGCAATGTTCAAAAATCTACATTTGAATACAAATTTTTGCGCACTCTATTGAACTATAAATAATTTTTAAATATTTTCAAAACGTTGTAACATTCTTAGTATCTTTGAAAATATTTTAAATGTCTCCTCAAAATAAAAAAAATCTGCGAAATTAAAAACATTATCTTAAAATCTTTCAGATTCTTATTGTGCCAAATTTGCAAGTCTTTGGAAATGTTAAAAATTCCAAAATAATAAAAAATATAAATTTGAAGTTTTTATAGGAAACTGAAGGAAAGTTTGTTTTCTTTAAACATTTCAAAACGTTTGAAAAGCTTCTAATTATTTTGTTCGCTATTTTTATAAATGTACTAAACTTTAATCGAATATAAGATTATTCAAATAAGCCAATATAGTCACCTTTTCTAGAAAATGTATTATTATTATCATTTTTAATAATGATTTATTTCCAAACAATGAATGAATCAGAAATCTAAGGGTACTTCGGCAAAATAAAATCTATATAAAATACGAATAATCACATTATTAAGTCATGTGATTGTAGATTTACGTAAAATAGGTTTCAGGGTAATTAGAAGTTGAGGAATATCTTGGCTCATATTGAGCAACAAATAGCAAGTAGCAGGATTTATGTAAATAAAACCTTTAGTTTAAAGTGAACAAACTTTCATCTGTTTCATTGTTTGAATCAAACAGGCAGGTGTCTCAGTGAGTGCTTAAAAATTTCTTCTTAAGTGCAATTAAAAACTGTGGAGGTGTAGAGTTTAGATTTTTAGAATGTATAATTATTTTCTTTCAAGGCCTAGTCCCAAAGGGCTAAACCCTTGTAAGTCTCAAGTAGCCTTGTATCGTCTCATTATCGAAAAATGTCGCTCGATGGCATCACTAATTATGAGCTCTTATATTTCAAAAATCTTTACAATAGGCCTTTTTCATTTGTCACTAAAAGAAAAAGAATGTAGCTATGTCATAAATAAAAAATTTGCTCTATAAAAAAATAAAATAATTCATATAAATCAGTTTGGAATATAATTTTTCATGTTTATACCTGCATTGACTGCATGCTGCGTCATTGTAAATTTAACCTAATGGCATCGTGAAAAACAATAAAACCCTCATACTTCATAAACAGGTAGGTTAATTGAAGAAAAATTGTGAAATTATATAAACATTTTTGAGCACTTAAACACAGAAAGATTAATAAATTTTACGTTGTGGAAACATATTTCTTTCGTACCTATTTCTAAAACGAAAAAAGTTAGAACTTTTTTCCACCAGAAACAAAAGAAAATTTAATATTCAATTATTTATTTTCAATTTTTTTATGAAGGTATCCAAACTTTACCACGGGCCTTTCCGCTTCTTAAAAAATCTAGTAATAATAATATATAATGCGACGTAACCGAGTACTGCTTCTCAGCCGCTATGACGGTCATTTACTCAGTCATCGATACCGAGAAGACTGTCGTTATTTTAACATAAGTACGTGCATTTCGCAATGACTCATACATTTCCTTATATTTATGCATTAAGAAAGATATAAGCTTTCATATTTGATGTTTTCTCGAAAAATTGTATAGATATTCAGACTATTAAAATTGATGAAGTGCGCAAGTCTGACATTTTGCCATAATACTCCATGTTTTATCCACCAACTTTATAAACACATATTTCAAAAAATAGTTCTGTTAGCCTAGCTAAAACTTTACAGTGTGATAAAAGAACTACTAAAATACATAATATTTTTAATTCAGCCAAAAAGCATAGAGCTGAAGCGTGCACGTTCAATTTCCTGTGCAACGGCCCAATGCAGTTCAGAAAACTATTTTTGCGAACAAATTCGTTCACAGGATACATTTCATAACCGGTTGAAGATTTTTTTTAGATACTCAGTATTGAATTCCTCACAAACGTAAGGAATGGAATTTTTAAGGTTCTCATCTATAATAAGGAGGTATTAGTTTTATGTGAAAACTGTCTTTCTGGATTTCATCAAATGTTGAGGTTTTGAGGGCCCCTGCGTCAGAAAAAAAAGAGTTTTTACGTCGGTGTATTACGTCTGTTGGTTCTCGTCCTTGTCGTCTGTATACCTGATAACTTTCGAAAGACTAATCTGATTAAATTGTGATTTAGCACACAGTTTTAGGTACAAAAAAGAAAGGTCGGGTTCGTTAACCAGCCATTTTAGATAAAAATTAAAGAAGTTAGCTTTTTCAACATTTTTGAGGCCATTTTTTTCAAGATTTTAAAATTCTATCGACAGCTGTTTATAGGACACAAAAATACGAACAACTTACAATTTACAAGATTATGTTGATAATTTCTTGAAGTTTGTTAAATAAAATCGAAAATTCAAATTTTGAAAGCACAACAACTAATTAAAAGCAATAACTCCATGAATTTTTTCTTATAGGCTAAGTACTTTTTGTTTTATTCGTAAAAACAAAACTGAAAATAAAAAAAAAATTGAATTTTGTAAAAATACGCAGTGTATGAGAATAAATGACACAGAATTTATTTAATCAAAAAGATCTACAAATTTCTTACGAATATTTTTTTATACTAAGCGTAGTTTTCGTTTTAACTGTAAAAAATTACCTTGAAAATAAAAGAATGACATTTTTTGGAAAACGTTACAAGGCATGTAAATATTAATAGACAAAAGTTGTTCATCCAAATAGGATATACACATTTATTATAAATAATTTTTAGACAGAACGAGAAGATTTTCTTTTAATCGAAATAAACAAGATTAAAAGAACATATAAAAATAAGGCGATAATAAAAAGTATGTTTCAATTTTAATGCATGTTATGTATTGTAATGATAAAAATTCATTGAAATGATGTATGTTTCAGCACTTTGATGTTATAGACAATTTTTTAACCAATCAAGTTTGACGGACATACCAATTAACGTAGTAGAAAATTTGAACATAGGTATGAGAAAATTTAATTAAAAGATGATTATTCATGATAAGAAGTTAAATTTTTGATTGTCTAAAAAATTTGTTAAAAATATGATTTACGATAAAAATCATATCACCTTCCGATTCTACGAGAAAAATGATATGAGTCCATTGTTAGACAATTTTTTTCTTAGTCCTCGTAAATTCAAATGGCGTTATTAGCTCTTCCGTGATAAACATTTCTTTTTTCGTTTCCTCTATTTTTTCATATAATTTCAAATTCACAGCATATATTTCAAATTTCATCAAAAGGTTCTTTTATTTAAGATATTTAATTGCATGTTTAATTATTCTCTTCATAAAATATTGGTTTTTAGTTCGTCTCTTGAAGTGAGGTTTTTTCTTTTCCTAAATAAACATTTTAACTCTTCTCGAGACCTCAAATATTGCGATACCTTCCCTAGTTCCACCATGGTTTTATATTTGTGTATTTGGAGCTTAATTTAGCGGTCCATCTAAAGTTTGATACCGTATTCGTCATTTTTTTTCAAACTTGTTTTCGGGTAAATCCTGGTTTTCATCATAGCCACGGACTAATCCAATTGAGTGATGAGATGAGGATGTTATAATCTAATTTAATACGATGTTTGGCATTCTCTGCGATCATGTTTTAGGTACAAAATTATGAGCATGGTGTAGTTTGCAATTCTTCGTTTACCGCTGTAATCCTCACACAGCTGCCTCGAGCGCTGTAGGCGACAACAGTCGCCTTTGGATGCTTTCTTAGAGCTACCATCTGTCCCTCCTTAGAGTTTTAGTCACTTACTTCTTGATAGTTTGGAAAGTTTCTTAAAATGCGACAAATGTTTAATAAAATCGCTTTCTAAGCTGCTGCTATACTTACGGATCTTGGTTGTATAGGTCACCTGCAAATTCCGGTTAGTTGGTCAAGCAGTGTCGATGATGTAGACTTCCACCTTTTTTCTCTCGCGTGACAATGTCGGGCCGATTGGCTTGGACATAATGATCCGTTTGGATAGTAACATCCCAATATAAAATGTAATCTTCGTTTCCCGAAACGGACACTGGAATTTATCTATAGAAAGGAATCCATTCAGATAGGAGTCATCATAGGTTTAAGGCATGTTGTTATTTAATAATGTCCACCACATTACTATATCTGCAAGTATATTCTCTCTGAGTTAAAAAAATTAAAAAAATTAGAAGCATTTGAAATCTACAATTTTGGATAAAAACATTTTAGTTTATCAACTGTGAGTATAAATTATAATCATTTTTTAAATTGAACCGTACAATAAGGAGTAAAAAGTGAATAATAGTTGATTTTACAAGAGGATTCGGAATTTATTTAAAATTTAAAAATTTCAGATTTTCATGCTAAAAACTAAAATGTTTTAATTGAAAAGTCTGAGGAGTTAAACAAATGTAAACACCTGGTTGAAACTTTATAAAACTATTTTTATTTTAGAAATAACTTCAAAATAATATATTCGTAATTACAGGTGTTTATTAAATTTAAAATATTGTTTTAGTTTGAAATTTGAAAATTTAAAAATCGAAATTTTGTAAATAAGAAAAAGAAAAATTGCTTAATTATTTAGAAATATTTGATTGTTCATTTAAAATTAGTAATTATAAATGAAATATTCAAAACTAAACAAGAAAATTAAACTTTCGCGTTACAATTTTAATTTTTTTATTCAAAAAATTTTAATTTACAAACAAAATTGTTGAATTTTGATGTGTAATAAATACTGAACGCCTATTAGTTCTAGAAAAAATTCGAGTTTGCTGAATAAAGATTTAGTAGGTCTGAAAAAATTTAAAATTGATTAAAAATTTGACATGATTTCATATAATTTAAACGAAATTTGTGTAATTTAAGGAACATAATTTTTGTCAAATTTCGAAGACAAAATTTATAAACTTTTTAAGAATTGTAAAGGTCTTCAAAGGAATAAAAAACTATTTCCAAGGATTTCTGGGAAAACTGAAAATGACTTTCTGTCTTGAATAATTAATTTTAAGAAAATATTTAAGAAGATTTCCCAAAGTGTCAAAAATGAACCTGGAGGATTTTAAGGAAATATAT
>JAAAKG020048163.1:0-18553 GCA_010014905.2 Druon quercuslanigerum
CTCGCTCCGCTCGGGCGCTAACTTCGCGCCGTGCCGAAATGGGCCACTTAAGTCACACGTATCGTAATGTACTATTTTTAACTAATAATGCGCTCATGTCTTTAAAAAATCAAAAAATTGAATTGTGTTCTCAATGCTCATTTTGCTTCTTTATTAAGAAATTTTAATTAGTTAAGAAATTTTTAATTAGCAGCCACTGAACATTCAGACCAGTTAAATTTATAAGTATTCTTGTGAATTTAACTATTCTTGTTTGATAGCCATTGTATGTTGCCTATGTTTTTTCTTGGTGTATTTGAAATAACGCGGAAAATTAGGAACCAATGGGTGCCTACGTTACGGACATACGCATCTCTTCGAAAGAGTCTCTGTTTTGACTAATTAATTAGTAAATGTTGACAATTGGTAGATTTTGACTAACCAATTACTAGTTTCACCACCGACCAATTTAATTACTTATTTTTGACTAATTATCAGTTACTGAGTTCCTGCTTCAAAAATTATTCAAATTTGACTAATAGTTCGATTAATTTTTTCAATTCAGTTTAGCGAGTAGCTCCAAAAATTGTCAATAAATACACTCAGGAGATTGGAATCGAGTTTGGGTTAGAGAAATGTGCCAAGATTTATTTGTCTATTTTTACTTGACTTTACTGGACTTTACTGGGTAACATACACTCAACTTCCAGTTAAGTCAAAGCTTAGTTATGTCAACGATCAGATATATCAAAACGCACCGCCCAGTTATTTTACATTTTACATCCCCTCCACTTAGCAACACGTGACACTTAGCAGTACAGACTTAAAGGCTTTGACTTAACTGGAAGTTGAGTGTATTTGTAATTACCGGTTATATTTCATTTTTCTAAGTGCTCATACGAATTGAGGTATACATAATCATTCTGACTCAAAATACAGACATTCGAAAGGAGTTTTTAAAGGTTGCTGTTATAGTGGGGGCCAGCAGCCCTAGTGTTTTTAATACAAATCATTCAGGACTACATTTTGAGCATTTACTCATTCCTAATCATGATGAACGAGAAACTTACGCAAAAATGGTAGCGAAAGTAATTTTCTTTTTGGCATCCTGACAGAATGAGGTTAGGCAACCGTACTGATCCTGTTTGAACTCACTCTATTCCCATGCCTTAAAAGTCATAATATTTGTGCGATTATATAGACCGAAAAGATTTTTAACCTAGAAACTAGACTACACTTTTCTGAAGGGTTTTGAAGCGCTGAATCTGATTCTGGTCTCTGGATTGCTCTAAGTCTGGTTTTCTCTCGATATTGTAACCTAAAATTTCAGAAATGCTGTTTTTCGCTATATTGGAGACTAGATTACACGGCGGGCTGATTTGTTTCGTAAAATCTGGCCAAAGCATTTAAGGATTTTGGGGATTCTAATATTGAGTCTGTTGTCAGAATTTCCAAATTCAATATGGTGAATAAATATGGCGTCTTCAGCTGCCACACTCCATAGTTCTCTTAGTTTTCCATGTTCAGCTAGTGCTGATTGCATGAAATGTTTCAGCCTGACTTTACTCTCATGTTCCTTTATACGTTGGCTCTTCGCTCTCCCGATTTCTCCACTATAGACTTTGCCACAAGAACAAGGGATTTTATATACTCCTGGATCACTTAGAGGCGCCTTTTTGTCTTTAGGGTTTTTTAGAAGTCCTATTTTCGCAGGTCCTTTATTGGAGATCCCATGGCTGTTTCTGAGGTTTGCTCATAGAATTGGTTGTTTAAAAAGAAGTAAGTACTATTGAGACAGTGCTCTATCAAAGATATGAGCTTAAAGGAGCAGTTTGCAAAGGATTTAATAATATCAATTGTATCAGAAATTGTACTCTCGTAAAAAGAGATGTTACGTCGAAACTCACTATAATGTCTTGGGGTTGAATTTGAATCTGCTGCATCTTTTTGATGAAGTCAACAGAGTTTTGGACGTGAGTAACAGAGTTTCATGTACTAAAGGATTCAGTTTATTGGCGAGGAAGCGTGCTAACTTGTAAGTAGGTGAGTTTATTGTGCTAAAGATCGACCTGAGTGGAATGTTATACTTGTGGATTTTTGAGAGTCCTTAAAGTTTTGGAGAGATGGGATTAGTAGGTATCAATTTAGATATAATTTCGCTGACAAGTTTAGTATTTTTTAGAAGGGTTTTTGTTTTACTTACTATTGTTTTTGTGGAATCCTTTTTAAGTTTGTTGTGTGTATCGTCAGTTTAATTGCGGTTTTTTCTTGTTTTGTTAAGTTGAAAGAGGGCAGTTGGGCTTAGCGTAAAATGTTGACCGTCCTACGTCGTATGTCATTCACTCTTACAGGTAGAAAGGTATAAATTGTGGTTTCCAAATTACTGATGATTTCTTCTTTCGGGATTTTGGGAAGATACTGCAAAATTGCGTCCTTTAGATAAAACTGAAATCATTTCATTGCTAAGAGGATAGTCAGAGATGTATTTTCCTGTTTAGTGGTGTTTGCCTTAATGCAAGTATTTTCTCAAATTTCAATTTTTGTTTTTTGATTTAAAGATCTTTAATCCGTTGATATTGGTCACATAATATGCGGTCCAATGTAGACCAAGTGTCCAATTTGAGATTATTTGATAGGAAAAAATAAAGTTTTAGTAGTTTTTTTGGAGGTAAAGGTAGAGATAAGACAAATTTGGTGTGTTGTATTTATTCCTTTAAGAGAAGCAAACTTGTTTTATGCCAAATTGATTTAGATTGTAATGTTCCCAAATTATTTTTCAATTGTAAGAATTTCGGGACAATTTTGTTGTCCCTGCAGTTTTAAAAAAGCTAAAGATGTCGTAGCTTACCTTGAGAAGTCCTGAGCTGAATAAAGGTGTTAGTTTTAATAAGAAAGCTCTCCCCGTAGAGTTCTTTTATAATAGATTTAATGTTTTAATGATGATTCATTATGATAAAAGAGATACTTTGGTTTTCAATCGTTTACAAAACTACGAATTTTTCTGACCTGGAACTGAGGTATCAGGTTATGTTATTTATATGTTTACTCTTTACGTTGCTATTTCACGAAATCAGGGTCAACGGTTATAAAATACCAATCCAATTTGGCTTTCCTTCCTTTCGAACTTTTTAAAAATAAGACTTAATTGGCCAATCAGGTGCGTCCTGCCTCCTTGGTGGGGCAATCTGACCCATCGCAGGCATCGTAGAAAGTATAAATAAAAACAAAATAATCTGATACCTCAGTACAACAAGATTTACCTTTTTTCTCACAAAATTTTTTTGGCAGCCTTATTTTTAATCCTCTTTCATTGGTATGTATTTAGACAAGGAAAGAGAAGTAGGCATCAACATTATCAACGATGTGGCAGGAGCATTATGTAATCGAATCGAAAATGAATTTCTGCCCTTTTTCGTGAAAAACATTTTAATGGCATACATTTTAAATGGCTAGATTTTCGGCAAGCTGTTCTAATCAGGTATTCCTGTATTGGGTGCACCATAATCTTTTTGCAAAAGAGGGAACTTATTCTTGACGACAGCAACCTTTCCGATAAAACTGAATCGTGTTTCATTCATCGAAAAGAACAGAAAGGATGGCGATAAAGAGTTTTTTGGGAAATCTTCTTTGTGAAGCGTGTCAATCCAAACTGAACGTTCCCTTCCTTCAATTAAGGAAAATTTATCCTGCGTCGAATTTTACAAATATTTATCCAAGCCGAAAAATGTAAAATTATTGCTCGCGATTGGAGATTCCAAGTTCATATTTCAAACTGTAGTTTAGATCAGGCGTATCCAGCATTGTTTTCTTAACTCTCCTAAAAACAATTCATTTTATGTGATGTGTATGTCGTGACGCCCGGGGGAGGCTGAGAGAACGTGCCCCTTTTTGTGTCGGCTGGTTCTGGCCACCATACCAGAATTAATGTTTTGAACAATTTCAGCTTATGTACATTATTATTTTTTGTCGGAAATTGGTATTCGTAAACAAAAACGCAAGTTCTTGATTTTAATTAACTACTAAAAGGATCGCCCTTGCTTTTCTTTTTTATTCTATTACTTCATATAATAAATAATAAGAAATAGAGATAATGGTAATAATATTAGTTTTATATTTCAACATCAAAATAACCTAAGACGAAAAATTAGTAAACAAGTATAGTAAATTAAAGAATATTTCTGAGTCAGATGTCTTATCGGGTTTGATTACAAATCTCGAAGATTGGTTTAAATGCGAATAAGGCAAGGTATAATAAATTAAATTTCAAAGCAATAAAATTATAATGTTTCCATGATGAAGCCATAATTTGTAAACGCGTCATCTCGTTAAAAAGTCACGTAGCCTCTTTAGATATTTCTCAATATTATAGCTGTTTATTGTTTGAATAAAGCGGAATTTGTTAAACAATCGTGTTCTTTTATTAGACTTTTCTTAATGTTTCTCTTTTTTTCGATTATTATTTAATTTTCAATTGGAAAAATTAAATTAAAAACTACATTTTTTTTAATAATATAATTTTTGCAATTTAAATTGTGGACTGTGATTTAAATCAATAATAAATTACAGTCATAAATTGGAACTGACTTTTTTTTAATTTGTTTTTAAAAAAGGTTCTCAAAGCACCTGTGACTTTGACGATTACATTCTCATAGCGGTTCTCTTGAAAAAATAAAACAATGTAGACAAAATTTAACAGCACATAAAAAGTAGGAATGTTTTTCAATAAAATGTTAATAAATTTTTTTATTAACTAAATAGGCAAGATTAAAAAATTGTAAACAAATATTGATTTTTGAAAATTATGAAGGAAAATTTTAGAAGTCTTATTAATTTTGAAATATTTCATGAGAATAAAAAATTTATGTCAGGATTTCCGCGAAAATGTCAAATTATTTTTTTATCAAAAATAATTTTAAAAATAAAATTTAAAAATATTTCAAAATATTTTATATAATTTCCTAAAACTTCAGAAAAAAATCGAGTACGAGTACCTTGAAGAGATATTTTGAAGTTTCGAAAAGCAACAAAAATAATTTTGAAGTTGAAAAGATTCCCAAAAATCTAAATTAAAATGTTATTTTTGGAGGATTTTGACAAAGATGCTTTTTAAGAATTTCTAAAGGTTTTAAAAAAATAAAAAAACTTTCTCAAGATTCTTAAGAAAATTATAAATGACTTTTTATATTGAAAAATTATTTTTCAAGAAAATTGGAAAAGTTCTCAAAATATTTAGATCGAAATGTAGATTTTAAAGATTTTGATTTTAGAAATAATTCATACTTTTTGTTGAAAATTCAGCATTTAAAGAAATCAAAAATAAGAAACTACTTGTAATTTTTATTTGGTATTAAAAATTGGCGATGGCAGTTTCATCAATTTTTTGCTTACTTAATTGGAATCAAAAGAATATATTTAGTTAATGTGATCTTTTTTGATACTTTCAATCATCAACCAAATACTTATATTTTCAGTTAAAGACGTCAATATGTAACAACAACAAAAAAGAATTTTCAACAAAGCACATCAATGTTGCCCTACTTTGTTGAAGATGCATTTTTCATTTTCAATAAAAATATCCTGATTTTAAATGAAAACCAATGGAATCCTACAAAAAGGTGACGATTTTTCAAAAAAAAATTTGAAATTAAAACAAAAAGATAAGTTTTTAACCAATAATGAAGTAATTAAATTTTCAATACACAAGAATAATTTTCAACGAAAAAATGAAGAATTTTGAACAAAGAATTCTTAACTAAAGAGATGATATTCGGTTTTTTATTTCGTAGTATTTATCTTTTCATTTACGCAGTAACTTGGCTCAAACAATGAATAGTATCATAAGATTGATTGTTATTTACATTTTTAGTTAACAAAATTGTTTTTTAACTAAAAATAAACAAATTTCAAAAATAATTTTTCAACAAAAAAGATTATTTTTCTACCAAAAATGATGAATTTTTTAATGTAAACAAATCATTTAACTAAATTAACTAAAGAAGATACTTTTTTAACTGAGGACGATAAATTCTCAAATAGAAATTAATGGGATATTTAAATTATAAGTTTAAAAAAATTTCAACAAAAAAAGGAGTTTTCAACCATAACGGTTTATAAATTCCCTTTAAAAAAAAGGATTGTAAAGCGTGAATGTCATGATGAGAATGTGTACCTGAAAGCCTACAGAGCTTACTGTACTACTACAATCTAAAAGATATCTTTTTATAAAATTTTAATTAAGCATTCTAAATGCAAAGAATAACTATCTGAGCGCGAAGCGCGAGGTAACCCATTATCGAGCTCGAAGCGTAAAATTCATCAGACGCGCGCCCTAGGCATGTTCAAACTTGCGCGCGTAGCGAGCCGCACGCGTGACGCCGGACGAGAATGTGCCGGCGAAGCGGGCAGGTTTTTTTATTGCAAATTACCCTTTGATATTATTTTATCCAAAAATGTAGAATACGTATTAAATTTTATTGGTAATCTCCCAAAACTAATATCATGCAAATTGACTTCATGTGAAAATTGTATAACTGTTTGCCTGGCCTTTAACAGTTACCTTGTTTTTGTTTACAAGAAAATTAAAGGCTTTCCACATCAAATTTATATTGTTGTTAAATCATCTAAATGTGCAAGTTCATGCAATGGAAAATTTGGAAATTTGTGAAGGACATAGATATCTGATTGCAACCATTACTCTCCTTCCACCCGATTTTTTAATTGTTTTTTGAATATTTATTTATTACTAATGAGATTACGTTTGGGGTATATATATTGACTAGAATTCTTTCCTAAATCCATCAGTTACTCTGCGACTGAAAAATAGTCAGTTTTTCTCACTTTACAATATGAACTTTTTCCTTGCTGCTCTGCTTTTTATCTCTGTTGTCTTGTTTCGTAAGTAAATAGCATAAAAAAAATTGTTTTACGTTGATTTCAGAATATTATTATATTTATGAAGTGATATGGAATCTTTTTTTTAACACTTCCCGCAATTTTTTTATTTTTTAAATATTTTTATTCGTTCTGGAATTTAAGGTCATACACAAATCGTTTTTCGGACATTTTCAAACCATACATTTTTTCTTTTTTTCGATAATTTTTTGTATTTAATTAGGACTAAAATCCGAGCTATACATTTCTGTACAGGTTGCTCGGAGGATCTTGTTTACGTTCCTGCACACGTACCTGCACACGAACTTGTACTTATCTTAACGGTTCCTGCGCAAGAATTTGGCGAAGGAAACTGTAAATAATCCTACAAAGGAACATGCACCGACAAGGGAATCTTTCAATGATTCCGTACATGTTCTTATACATGCTGCTTTTCGAAGTAAATTAAGGCGTGGGTTCCTGTACCGAAACCCGATATTCGTGTCTCATACACTTCTGCCCAAAAAATAAAAAGTCCAAAATCTTATAATGACTTTTCTGGTCTGGACGGCAGTACTGTTATAAAGTTCCTGTACATCTTCATGTATAGTATCCTGAACAAGATCCTGTACATAAACCTAGATCTTAATTCACTATGTGAAGGAACCTGCACAGGATCGTTCAAACGCTGGCTTGCATACAGCTTTCTTTGCAGGATCGTGTACAGTTTCCTTCGCCAAATTCTTTCACAGGAGCCGACAAGATTACCTGTACAGGTTCAGGTGCAGGTTTTTTTAATTATTTTATAAATTTTTTCTCTAAAAATCGATATATTATAATTATTTATTTATTGAAAATTGTGTCCTTGGGATAACCTCAACCGCGCCTCCACAAAAAAATTGTACGCGACTTTGTGGTAAGCTTTCTCAGGTTTGGCTGGATGAATCTGAAAAAACAAACTATTTCTGTATTTGGTAAAACTTTGACTATGGCTTGACACGAGCTTTTTGAAATAAGTTGAAAATTCTCAAAATTGTGGATGTTTAAACTAAAAAATCACATTTTTACCATTTTTCCGAGCTAAAAAAGGCTGTCAAAACGTGAAAAAAAATTTTTTCTAAAAAAGCTCGTGTCAGGCTATAGCGGCACCTCTCCTGAACAATTTAAAATTTTTAAACAAACAATATCTTAAATACTCTAGTCAGGCTCCCCTTCCCCAAACAAATGTTATGGCTACGACCTTGGATATCAATTTTATCCATCAGCTTGGCTTGCACAATCTCATTTTGCCACAAAATCACTCAGTTTTAAAACCGGGCTAATTTGAACACTAGATGGATACTAGATGGATACTATCCTTTTTGCCAACTCACATTTTCTTCTAGTCTTTACTTTAACAATGGTTTTCAATTGTAAATTTTTTTTGGTAACTTTTGATTATTTTTAGAGATTTTCTGGCAAAATGAAATCATGGCTAAATGAAACTATATACCTAACCCCGATGGAATCTTGCTACCGAATAAACTGGGAGTAAGTATTTCACAAATGTCTTGTGATAGTAAAAACATGGCTACCTGTGCATGATCAGTACGCATCTTGTTTTTTCTAAAACACTTACGAATGCCTTGATTTTATTCAAGTTTTGATATACAGGGTGGGCCATTTTAATATATCCACCCCAAAGTCTCCGGAAATAAGCGGTTAACAAAAAAATTGTTCAGAAAAAAGTTGTTTAGGGCAATGGGGGCCATATTTGCGCAAAATCAGTTTTGACCTTTAGATTAATGTTCAAGGTTATTTGAAGGTCACATTGATTTTTTGAAATAAGAGCCCCTATTTCTGAGTCAGAGTCAATTTTCACGAGGTCCAATAAAGATTAAATCGACGTCAAATTTCAAAAATTATACAGAACATGTTTTTTTGTTTTATTTTTTTAACACGTTTGGACAACATGATTTTTTTGTTTTATTTTTTTAACGCGTTTGGGCAACACAAAGCTGGGCTGCATTTAGGACCAACGATCTTGATCACCTTGACCTTGAGGCCAACTCGGAAGGTAATTCGAAGGTCAAAGTGTTTGTTTTGTTTAACTAATACACCCGAAACCCAACACACAAGCTCCAAACCAACAAACTCCACACTTTGACCTTCGAATGACCTTCCATGCTGGCCTTAACGTCCAAGTGATTAAGGTCGTTGGTCCCAAATTCAGCCCAGCTTTGTGTTGCCTAAACGCGTTAAAAAATAAAATAAAAAAATCATGTTCTGCAAGATTTTTTAATTTGACCTCGACTTAGCCTTTATTTTACCTCGTGAAAATTGACTCTAACTATCATTTCGGACGTAGAATTTCCCGCTCTTTCAGGATCTAACGTCAAAAATAGGGGTTCCCATTTAAAAAATCAATGTGACCTTTAAATAACATTGAAAATGTATCTGAAGGTCAAAACCGATGTTGCAGAAAGATGGCCCCCATTTCCCTGAGCACCTTATGTCTGAACAATTTTTTTGTATACCGCTCAGTTCTGGAGATTTCGGGGTGGATAGATTAAAATGGTCCACCCTGTATATATAATTTTTTTTATTGAAATCAATTTATGTTCGTAAGGTCTCACGGCGTTCTCTTTTATAGCAACTTATTGTTTTTAAGCTTTGTATTAAGATTAGACCACCTAAGAAATAATACTTATATACTTTTCAAAAAAATGGGATATTTATTGACATATTAAATTCCACATTACGTGAAAAAGGCATTTTTAAATATAACTGTGATCAAATCCGTTATAAATATTGATAATAATTTTCCCGTCATTATTCTGGAGGACCGAAGGAACCGAAAGGAGCCTCTACAAAGTATTTTAAAGAACCCACATATCAACTTCTAAATTGTTAAAATTCGGATTCTGCGTTAAAATTTCCGTTAGAAAATCACGGAGTAATCGCAATTCTTTTTCTTACAGCGTTAAAAACTTTGAAAAATAAAAATTCTGTCATTTACATGGGCCCAAGGCGACTTCAAGTCCATCTTCTTTTAGTAGCAGTTAATAAACGTTCCGTCGGTAAGATTAAGAATTTTGTCTGAATGCTAGCGTTACGCAATGGAAACCTCAGACAACAACGCTGTGATGCAAATGAGAGCAGTCAAGCAGTGTCCTTGAGGTTACGAGACGAGATTTTTACAATCTACTTGCTAATTTAAAAAGTTGGCTTCTTTACGTTAATTTAATTATAACATACTATTTATTTACATTTATTTGACAATTTCCAATTTTATTTTTAAACTTCGCGCGCAACATACTACTTGAGCTATTATGGATGCGCCTGAAGTCACTTCAGCAGAAGTTATTGACATTTTTTAAAAATTTTTAACGGTGCAAAAAAAGTATTGCGATTACTCAATTTCAACAATTTAAAAGTTGATCTTGCTGGGTTTTTTTTTAGTTTTTTAAGAAGGAACCGAAGGGGGACCCGGTGGTGTCTTTAAGGGTACTTTGTAGAGACTTCTTTCGGTTCCTTTGGTCCGCGGGGTTAATAGGACCATCTTTAATAGCCCTGATTTCAGTAACTGATGGCTTAGAAAACTTACGCACATATTTCCGCTTCTCCTTTTTTGGATAAAGACGCAATTACTTATTAACGTTTAGCTTCTCATTGCCCTATTTTTTTAGTTTAAAGTTTGATAACCTCACATTCATCAAGAACGCCGAGAGCTTGGTCCAAATTTTCATTAATAATAAAGGGATGAAATGTGACGTGATGGGACAAAGCTGGCTCCGGATTGGGATTCAGCGACTTCAAAAGCTTAGGGTAAACCTATTCTGGCAAATATTCATTCGCATCACATTGTATGCACAACAGGATTTGAACGTGGACATAGATATTGCAAACGTCACATTCTAAACATGAATTTGGATATTTCACATCAACCTGTCGAACGTGATACTTTTCTAATTTGTTTCATTCTGACTGGACTAGCCATTTTTTGTTTCTTCCTTTATCAGTACATTTGTTTCTTTCACCTTTGCCTCTCCACTCTTTCGCAGCGGTCACTAGCACACCATTGGCCTCCCTCTACGCATGAATGCTGCGGTCCTGATTGGTCCAGATTAATCACTTCATAACTCAAAAACTAAAACTTCAATATATTTTTGCGAAAAGAAGATTCAGTTCATTTTAGTTTTTCTTTCGTTTATTCAGCCATTTAGATACGGAGGTTTGCAATAAACGAGTGTTGTAATAAACGAGGTTTGACTGTATTGTATTAATGTCATGCTCTGCCCTCTATCAGAGTCCGCTGTAACCCTTGACCTGCAATGTTTCTAGCCCCCAGTTTTTTCAGTAAAATTATAAAGTTAAAAATTTAGTTAATTTATTTATTTTTTTCTTAAATAATTAGGTGTACACGCTATGAGTCACAGATGGGGACAGGCGAATAAAAACCCAGCAGCTCCATTGCCAAAATTTAAACCATATTATATCCCTGTATCCAATGAAAATGCAGTACGGTTCGTGTTGCCAGAACCACATCCTGTTCATAGTCTTCCATCTCCAGAGTATGGTAGGCAGTATATTGCGCTAAATAGATATACACCAAATTACAGCCATGAAGTTCCACCTCATATAAAAGAAGAACCAGAACTATTAACCACCCAACAGAAAACATCCCAGGTGCTGCATGGACTTCCCTTTTCTCCTGGAGAGTCCCATGATAGGTCTCTACCGAACAACCATGATACAAGAGACAATCTTGTAGCAAAACAAAATAAACCCAACGGGCCCAACACAAAAGAGTAAAGTGTTAAAAAACAATTTAAAAAATACATAAACTAAAGGTAAATGGTAATTATGTATCTTTCCTCCCTGTGGTATACATATGTAAACTAAAGTAAAATTTTAACCAATAAAATTTAAAACTAAATATATGATGTACGTGTACATTTTTTTAGTTAAATTGTATCCAATAAAAATTTTTTAAATGTATGCAGCATGTCCCAGACTGAAGTGTCCGAACTTATATAGCTGCGTAAAAATAAAAATAAAGTAATCAAAAATTTCTTCACCAAAAGGTATAAATAGACGTACGTACGGGAGCGCGAGTCCAACGCAGTATTATTAAAGCGAGCGCCGTGGTGGGGTGTTCACTACACTACGTTGGACTAACGAACGCACGACGATTCGATTTATTTGTTATTTTTATACAGGCATATAAGTTTGGGGCACCTTATATATGACGTACGTGTACTAGTGTTATAACCGTGGAGACCTGTCTTAAATTAAGGTACATTTACACTACGAAGGAATAGTAGTGAGCATTATTCTGGCAGCATCCTGTAAGTGAAGATTGGGACGAGCAACGTCCAAGAATTCGTTAATGTTTGCCACGAATGGAAACCGATGAGCAGACTTCTTTACTGGCACCATGTCAGCGATTTCAATACGTGTGGCAGTTTTAAACTTATATTTTGAACGCCAAATAAAATATAAATCCAAACGAACATAACCTACATATGCATTCCCTAGCGGACCAAGTGATCGGAAAGGAAACTCTACAGCGTATCCTCATAGTATACCTTCCATATCATGCAAAACAAATTTTTGAAAACAGCAAAATCAACTTTTAAATTGTTGAAATGCGGATTCTACATTAAAATTTTAATTAGAAGGCCACGGAGTAATCGCAACAGTTTTTTTGCAACAGTAATAAGTTTAAAATAATATAACATCTATAACGCCTGTCCGAATCCAAATTGCAACAAGTTAAATGGCTATCTTGCTGTTTTTTGTCCGATTTAAGATGTTTTGCGACAATATTATAAAATCTGAGGAGGAATTTCACTTCATCGCTGTCTAAGAAGTGAAAAAAGCACTTAGGGTACAAAGAAATTTTTCGCTTCAGGACCAGATGAACCCTTGGCGAAAGCACACTAAAGATTAGGGGTCTCGAAACTTCCTTCCATATTATTTCTTAGTCTTTCCCTATATCACAAGAAGAAATCATCGGAATAACTTTTCTTATTCAGCATCAAGCTGTAATTAATTTTTTTAAAGACAAACTTTGCATTCGCGAAGATCGATTTTCTCTTATTTTTAATAAAACTATCCAAACACCTGCAAAAATAAAAAAATTTATTAGTCTACCCACAAAAGATACAATGCTTAAAGAAGGATACGTTAACAAAATTTCTTGTGGACCTGCATTTTGGCGGGTTAAACTTTAGTTCGCAACAAGAATGGAACAGCAAAAATTTACATTGTCAACTCTACCCTTTAGAAGATAAAGTTAACATTACCACCTGTGAACATCGAAGGATGTGAAATTATTTTTATGTGTTTCTCCTCAGCACCTGTGACGCCTCCACTCTAACCTGAGGCCCAAAATTGTTCATCAGCTTTTCTACTTCTTCCTTTCCCGAATCACTACTATTACTAATTACTACTATTACTAATACTAATCACCACTTTCATTCCTTTAACTACTATATTTCTCTTTCTTCTCTCTCTCTCTCTCTCTCTCTCTCTCTCTCTCTCTCTCTCTTTCTCTCTCTTTTCCTGCTAGTCTTACTTCTATTTCATTCAATCGTCTGCGCATTCTCTTATTTTTCTAATGCGGTTTCTTATCATCCCCCTTGACTACGTCTCCTACTCCCACCATTTCCTTGTTTTCACTCCCGCATTCTAGTTTCCTGACCCTCTCTTTAAGCAAACTCATTTCAGTTCTCCTTCCTTTCTCATTCTATCTGTATACTCTCTATGCTATCCAATTTCCTAAATACCTCCTCTTTCTCAGCTTTTCACAAAGCATCCCATTCCTCCCATTTCTTTCTCATTTTTGTCACTTCCTCCCTGACTGCTTTCCTGTGCGTCCTCGCTCTGTCAACCCCTTTGCAGGTTTCCTATCTGAAGCTTTTGATGAGTTTCTCGAGGCCTTCTACACTTCTGCCCCCTGTCCTACTTTCAGATGGAGTTCTCTGTCTGCTCTTCTTTCGTGCTTTCTTATTTTCCCCTTCCTCATCTAACTGGTCTTTAACCCTTTTATTATCCTCCAACTTCTCACCTTCGCTACTCGTGTTTGATGGTTGTCGCCACTTCTCGAGAAACCCCGTCGAGTTCGTACTATGCAAACTGTGCGCTCTCTGTAGCCTTGCACTTTCGTCGGTCTGCCTGGTTTGCTTAGATAGATAAACGTTTTTTTTCATCTTGCTGGCCTTAAAAAATTGACTTGCTTACAGTTCCATTTTTACAGAGTTTCCATACAACTAACATGCACGCATGTAGATAATTTCTCGTTCTACCTCGCATTGCCAGCCTCCACAGCTGATCCCTGATCCTTATGTACTATTTACAATATGTACCGTTTTCTTACATCTACTTCCTCTTCTATATAAAATCTTTTCTTCTATATTTCTCTTCCTCCTTCCTTATATTCTTCTCCAACTTACCCAACACCCCCTTTACCCTTGCAACTTCCCTTTGCCACCCCCTTTCATGCAACAATAGCTCCATGCTTATCCCACTTCTTTCCACCTCTTCACACTCCTTCGAACACCCCTTCCCTTCCCCCACTTTTTCACCCCCAATCCCGCACAATTCACACATCCTATTCTCTGCAGATAGCCAAAACTTATTATAACTCTCCATGCTCTCCTTTCTTACACAAATATTGCGCTCTCTCCCTTGGCATAATCCACACATAGTTCCTAATAAACCAGGACTCTCTCATTCTCTCCTTCCCTGCTCCCTTATCTCTCTCTCTCTCTCTCTCTATGTTGTTTCGTTTAACCAACTCCCAGCTCGTTTTACCCTCTTTCTATCCTCATGCATCCTTCTCACGTCACCCATTTGCAATCTATTCGTTCTAAAATACCTTTCCCTTTCTACCTCTATCCTCCCACCCATACGTCTGTTCTCCATCTGGCACCAGCCTCTTCTAAAAAATTTTCCTCATATTTACACCCTCGGCTCCCCGTTCTAGACCCTAAACTCGTTCTTCCTTTCTCCCTATTGACAATATAGTTCGACGTATTTCTTGCTAATCGCAGTGTCCACTTTACATGCCTCTCCTGCATCCTATTAACCTCCTGACTTATACCTGCCGACTCCACACCTCTACTCCGTAAAATAAGACACTTAACACTAGCGAATCAAACAATTTCATTCTCCTTAGAAAATCATCTGCAAAGAAGCTCTTTCCCAGCCCCACACCTGCCTCATCATCACATTTTCCCTTCTCACTCTCTCTTTTATATGATCATCCACTCCCCCATTGCTCCAAAACAGGAAGGCCAGGTACACAAACTCAGTCCTTATTACCACAAACCCCATCCCCAAGTAGTCAGTCTTAAGCAATCAGTCTGTTGCTCGCCGCAACTGAATCAAGTCTGCCAATCTGATCTTAGAAAGCCATCATCCTACACACTATCCACCTCCACTTGCTCTCGGACTGAGTCGACGAGATTCATAATCGATCGTGGGCCAGCAGGTCTCACCCACATTATAAGTTGGTTTGATAAAACCATTTTTATTGATAACCTTGGCTCTCCATTTTTTTACTTAACCCGCTCTTCAACGGTCCAAATCCTTGATCCTTCCTATAATTTGCGAGATCCCTCACAAATTTGGCGCCCTCCTTAAAAAATCCACCATCCCTTCAAAATCCTCTCGAGAATGGAAATCGAATTGAAGTGATGGAAGTAAGTGCTTTGATTGTTTGCATGTGTGCCATTTCGAGAGAAGGTTTTTTTTTTAATTTGTGTTTCGAAAAATGTTCGTTGTTGAATATATTTTCTTGCATTGATTTTTAAAAATGTGCAGGTAAAAATATATTTAGCTCGAATAAAGTGCAGGTAGACTGTTATATATATGTCCGTTAAAATAGTTGTTATACTTCGCGTGTTGGCAAGCTCTGCCACGTTTAACAAAACACAAAACTACTCTGAGAAAAAAACCCCTTATCTGTACTACTTGTAGCAGGATTGGATGAGTGAGGGGTTTAAAATACATAAATCTAAACGAAAATCGCAATTATACGGATAGTTAAACACGGAAATGAATTTTGAAAAATAAAAACGTAAGAATAGAAATAACTAGTAGGAAAAAACTAGACGAATTTTGAAGAAAAATAAAGGAAGTTAAAAAAAGAAATCGGCTTGAGTAACAGAAAATGGCGCGCGAATTTAAAAGTTGAGTGACGCAATCCAAACAACACGCCAGTAGTAAAAACCGAAATGCTCACTTAAAGTGAACGTGCCGGTTTTTCATCAGCTATTGGATTCCCTGAGCTATATGGTAAAGAGAGAAAAATAAATAGAGAAAATGGAATGAATTTAAGATCGGGAAAAATAAAAATTATTCCGAAAATAGTGAATCCGCTAGAAAATGTAAAAGCAAGTAGAAAAACTAATGAAATCCCGCAAATTATACAGAAAGAAAATAATGAACAAGGAAATGCGAGTAATTTATTTAACGAAAATATTGCTAATCATTCGGTAGTAAGAGAAAATGGAAGAGAAGAAATAAATACAAACCTTGAATTCGTAACGGTACGAAATAGAGAATTTGAATGGGGGACGAAAGAGTCAAATCAAGCGAGAGGTTTAATCCCCAGAATGACAACACAAACATTAACAGAAAATACACCCAACTCAAACAGATAAAACTGTACCCCACATAGACGCGAAATGGAAATACTGTACCCAAATACCGAGAATACGTTAGGTAATTGGAGGATAGAAAATGAAAATAGTAGGAATTTAGAAAATAGTGAATTAGAAATCAGTAAAATGGATGGAGAAATTGAAAACAAGAGAAAAGAATTTGAAAAATTATTTAAAAAACAGAGAAAGATTAGACTCAAGTCGGTTAAAACGAGAAGAAACACTTAGAAAGAAGAATGAAAGAATAGATAGAGAAAGAGCAGATAAAGCAAAATTAGATCGCGAAAGATTGCGAATAGAATTAGAAAGACAAAAAAGAAAAAATGCGAGACTTAATAATAAAACTTGCGAAACTGATTTTTTTATAGAAAATAATAATGAACTTTGGAAGGAGGCACAAAAAGTAATTAATTTTGAAGACAATAAAAGCGATAAAATGAAAATAAAAGAACTTGCCATAGAAATTAAAAATTTAAATGACAAAATGGATAGAATTTTAGATGCAACGCAAAATTTATTCAATCAAAGTAATAAGCCTCGAAATATACAAAATACGGTTCATTTCGAAGAAACCGAATTAGACTTTAGTGAGCAATGGCACTCGTTAGCAGGTGGAAGAGAAAAAATAACAATAAATAGAGGCAGCGCTTGAGGGGAGAGATACTCATTACCGATACCGGTGCAAAGGCAATCATTTATACGAAAATCAAATGTACCTTAAGTCGAAAATGAAAGACAAAATAGAATGGATAGAATTATAGGGACAGATTGTAAATGAGATTGTAAATGCGGTTTTGGAGGAAGAAGCACTAAGTAAGTACCAATATTAATAGACATAATGGGCAAAATTTAGACTAATTTATTGAAGAACTTAAATATGCATATTTAAACGAAAGATACTCAGAAATTATAAAAAATTTAATTAAATTTTGCAACTAGGAAAAATATCTAGACATACACGCGTTCATAACATAAATTAAACATCTATTCGAAAAATAAATGCCACGACTAAGTATGAAATGGCAATTGAGAAAAAGGTACGAAAATCTAAGAAGTAAATATAAAGTTTACATTTCAAGAAATTGGCAAAATCTAAAATTAGAGGTCAGCAATTAAGCATTTTAGGAAAAGATGATAATAAAAATAATAAAAGTGAAAAGGATCAAGAAAATCAAATTAGAAATCAACAACAAAATTATGAAACAAATCTTCAAAGACAATTCAAGCCGAGGTATCTAAACCAACAAAACATGCAACAATACAAACCAAAATTTCCAAATGAAAATTTAAAATTTTTTAATCCAAGATTTCAAAACAATAAAGCAAATTTTACTAATAATAAAAGATACCTAGCAAATCAAAGGTTTATGCATAATAACAGTAATTTCAGAAATCAAAACACAGCTGGCCAAGCATTATTGAATGCAATGAATCAGCTGTTAGGCAACACACTGACACAACAAACGAATAATTTTCCCTAAATACCAGCGCTTTTGTATAACTCGGATAAGAATAATATTAAACCGAAAGTCAGTAAAGAAATCAAAGGACAAAATAAAAATAGAAAACAATTAATTATGAAAATAGTAGGGATGAGAAAAAAGGTGAAACAATTTCAAGTCGACAGGATTTTGTGGATCCAAATTCAGGAAATCGAAATTTCATTAACAGATCAAAAGAACCAATTACATTCTAAAATTGCGGGAAAATAGGCCATTTTCGTCGGGATTGTTGGTATAGTTTAAATCAGGGAAACGCAACCGGTCGCTATTAAAGGCGGAAAATAGTAGACAAAGCCAGAGACCGCTAGAATTATTTGATACAGACAAAAAAGACTCGGACGAAACAAGATTTCAGCTTATGATAGATTTTAAAGATCATTAATTCAGAGTGTTAGTTGATACCGGTGCAACTCACTCATATATAGGCGAGCAATTTACTAAAACATAGAAAACAGCATAGATAACACAGATTGCTCTACAATATAGATATTTATCTTTTGCTTTCTCTTTCTTATTCTGACAGAACTTTTCGTTCTTCTTCAAAATCCG